>PVIR01009695.1:17503-37757 GCA_004026965.1 Petromus typicus | reverse complement strand
CCATTTTGGTTCCTGGAAAGGAAAATCTTTCTGTGTTACATACAGACACCATCTTACTATGTCTTCACATTATCTCTTCTTTGTATGCACACATACACAAGCACACATACATACTATGCATGTGTGTGTGTGTGTGTCAGAAAGAGAGATCTCCCTACTTATAAGGCCACAGACCCTATCAGCTAGGACCCAATCTTATGACCTAGTATTTAACCTAATTATATCCCAAAGGACCTTCACATGTAGTTACAATGGAGATTAGAGCAATAAGAAGGAGGGGGGCACACAATCCAAGCACAAACCTTCCACTCTTCCCTACCTAGTGTTCTTGAGTTCTAATATTCTATGGACTATATTTCTCACTGTTAATAATCTTTTGTGAAGCTCAATTTTCTGACATACTCTAACTGTATCACGAGTCTGTGTCTGCTTTAAACTTTTACCACAAAAAAGATTCCTCTGAAATTCACTGAGTTTAAAACTTAGCTTTGATTCTCAAAAAATGGCCTCATCCCTTCAAAGTCAAGATCCCAGGGACCTGCTTCTCTATGTAGGTCCTACCTCCTTAAGTTTCTACCACCTCCCACTGCCCTTACCAGCTGGGGCCAAGCTTTCAACACACAGCCTTGGGAAGAAGGTGACAGATCCAAAGTAACATAAAAGGTGTTATTTTCAGTATTATTCTCCTCAGCTGTCGGAGGGAGTGTCGCAGAGACTGAAGCACAGGAGCCCTGGTAAGAAAGAGACCGGGAGCCATTTAGCAGCATTCCACTGGCAGGTTTCCTGTGACCAGAGCCAGATCAGAAGGGCATGGGTTCTCCATTTTGTGTGGAGCTGTCGGAGGAAGTGGCACAAAGACTGTGGCACAGGAGCCCCAGTAAGGGACTGGACACCATTAAGCAGCATTCCACTGGCAGGTTTCCTGCAACTAGGACCAGACCAGCAGGGTGCAGGCTCTCCATTCTTTGTGAGGCTATCAGGGGAAGTGGTACACAGGCTAAGGCACAAGAGCCCCACTTCCTGAGATCAGGGCGAAGGCCACAGAATCTCCACTTCCTTGTGGGCCAAACTGAACACGACTTTTGCCTGAGAAAGAGCCTCCAGAGACACCATCTACTTGTCTATGGACACTGAATAAGGGCAGCAGCAGCACCGGAACAGAGGCTTTCAGTGCAGTCCTCTACCCAGTCCACCATGTCAGAAAAACACTCACTAGAAAAGTGAGGGAATCCTGTTGACCACAGCCATCGGTGAGTTGGGTAAGTCAGTTCCACCTGCAGGATCCTGGAATCTTGTAGAGTTCAAGCCTACAGGAGTTCTTTGAGCTCACCTCAGGCATTATACTCAGTACCTAGATAAGGGATGACGGTTGTCTCCCTGTGACTAATCACCTTTGATCTGTGCGCTACTGCTCATGCCATCTACAGGAGACAACAGATCCATGGCGTGAAGGGCTCTTCTGGCTGTGCTTTTATCTTTCCGTTTTGTTTTTGTTGTTGTTTCTGCTGTTATTACCCTTTTTCTTACCTTTCTTTTTTTATTTCTCTACTCTGCTACTGCCAAATCTTTTCAATTTTGGGTTTTTTCTCCTCTCAACTGCTCTCATTTTTACAGAAGAGGGAAAATAGTCTCCTGCTTCCCTGCTGCTGCTGGGTACTTCTATTCTCCTCTTGTTCTTGCATCCTTTCCTGATCCCTAGTCTGAATCAGTACCTAGAAGTTAAAAAGTTTCAGTCTTTTTCAACTTCTCTTCTTTGTGTATTATTATAGGAGGGTGAACAGTTTCTAGTGGCCCTGTCGTTGCTAATCGGTTCATCTTATATTTGTTCCTTTTGTCTCTGCTATCCTCTAGCATCTATAAGGTTCCAGGGGCCTATGTGATCTCTCTATAGATCCTCTAACCCTATTTCTAATTTCGCCCTCTCCTTCTATCTCTCTACCTCCCCAACAACCTTTTATTCCCAAAGGATGATGCTGCCATATTGAAGGACCTACATGTTATAAACACATGCTAATTAGTTCTAAATTTTGGTATATGGTCACAGATATAAGTCATGAGGTTAAAGGTATCAGGATAGTAGTCCCCAAAGCTTATCATTTCCTGTGCTATGTTAGACACTGTTGATGATACTGATTGTATTACGTCAACAAAGATAATGTGATTATTCTGTTCAAATATCTCCTGTGGTGCACCAGAACTGAGATTACTTAAGAGTCATTACAAATCCAAGGAGGACAACCCAGGAAGTAGCCATCTCCTAAGTGTTCCAAATATTAGGAAGAAAGAGATTTCCAACAAACACTGCACAGACAATAGTAAAGGAAGTAAACATCATCAATGACACAGGAATAAAAATGAGAAAAAATTCAAACACCCAGATACAGAGATCATAACCACAAGGGAATCCAAGAAAAAGGGAAATAGAGCAGACTGAAGCTCAATCACCAGGATTCTCTGAGATGGTAACAAAAGATCTAGTAAAATGAAAATCAGAAATAATCTCTGAGAAGAAAATAGATATTGTCCACAGTGAAAGATATGATTAATAGTGCTAGAGAAGAATTCAGGAATGTGATAGAATCTGAGAGAGCAAAAGCAATGGAACCTGTTAAACAGCTTCAAACAGATTTCCAGGGGATTAAAAACTCCAACAGAAGTTTGTGAAGCAGGATGAATGAAGATGAGGAGTGAATTTCAGACCTATAAGATAAGACTCCAGCCAATGAACAGGAGAGGAATAATTTATGGAAAATGGCAAAGGACCATGAGAAATCAGTCCAATAGATCCTAGACGATACAAAGCAGAATAACATAAGACTGACTGGAGTCACTGAGAAGGCAGGAGACAATGCAAAAGATATTAAAACACTATTCACAGATCTAATGGCAGAAAACTTCACAGGAAAAGGGAAAGAATTGGACATACAGATAAGTGAGGCATAAAAGACTCCAAAAGGCCATGATATAAACAAATATACACTTAGGCATATGATTATCAAGGGATATCCAACAAAAAAACAAAATACAGAAAACAGTCTGAGAAAAGAAAAAAAATCACATACAAAGGAAAGCCCATCAGAAACACAGCAGACTTTTCAATTGCAATGCTCAAGGCAAGGACAGCCTGGAGTGAAGTGTTTCAAGCCTTGGAGGAAAACAACCTCCCACCTAGACTGATGTATCTCGCAATACTATCTTTCAAAATCAAGAGTGAAATAAGATACTTCCATGACAATGAACACCTGAAAAACTTCACAAATACAAAACCTGCACTCCAAAAAAATTCTAAAGAATATCTTAGAAAAAATAATGAAAGTCAAACTCTCATGAGACCCAGCAGAGTAAATCTATTGGACACAGCAAGAAACTGAATGGAAAGGGGGGAAAGCAAAGAATAAAAGAGCCAAGAATAACAACAACAAAAAAGAGCCAAGAACAGGAAAACATCACGACAAGTATGAACCACTCCACATCAGTCATAACCATTAATGTCAATGGCCTCAATATGCCAAGTAAAAAAAACAAACTGGCAGAATGGATCAAGAAACAAGACCCTACAATACGCTGCACACAAGAAACACTCCTACTTCAGAAAATAAGCCACAGACAGAAAGTAAAAGGACAGAAAATAATTCTCCATGTGACAGGGAACTACAAAAAAGCAGGAGTGGCTATACTATTTGCCGACAAATTAGATTTCAAACCAAAACTGATTAAGAAGGACAAAAGACACTACATCCTGGTGCTGGGAAAAATCCAAGAGAAAGAGATGACATTCAATGCACCCAACTATATACAACAAATATTAACGGATAAGAAAATCCAGATAAGCACTAATACAATAGTAGTAGGAGACTTCAATACCCCAGGAGTATTGAAGGGAAAGAGTAATTTATGGAATCTGTCACAACTAGATAGATGGACTGGACAAAAAAATCAGTAAGGGAATACTTGAACTGAACCAAACCTTTGAACAAATGGACTTAATAGATGCCTACAGAGTATTTCATGCCACAAAATCAGAATATATACTTTTCTCAGCTGCTCATGGGTCATTCTCCAAAAGGGATCACATGCTAGTTCATAAAACATGTTTAAGTAAATCCAAAGGAAATGAAGTTATCCCCTGTATTCTGCCAGAATATACTTCCCTGAAATTGAAGCTGAATAGCAAAAGAAATTCCAAGATCCTCACAAACACATGGAAATTGAACAACACTCTGCTGACCAACCAATGGGTCACAGAAGAAATTAAATAATTTTCACAATTCAATGATAACCCCAGTATAACATACAGGAATTTATGGGACAAAAGGAAAGCAGTTCTATGAGGGAAATTCATAGCAATGAACATCAACACCAAGAAAACAGAGCAAGCTCAAATAAATAATCTAATGCTGAACCTCAAGCTACTAGAAAAAGAAGAGCAACACAAACCCAAAGCTCACCCTAGGGAGGATATAAGGATATAAGAATCAGACCAGAGGGCTGGGGATAAAACAGTACTTCCAATGCCTGCCTTGAAAGTGCAAGGTCCCTAGTTCAACCCCCAGTAACCACATACCACAATACTGGGTGTGGAGATTCACGCCCATCAGCAATCAGTACCACACACTATATATTTTATCTGCTTATGTTTTCCTTTCCTGGTTTTCCTTTATATCCTTTCTCCATAATCAATCCTAATTATGAAGACAACTCTGTGCTGAGTGTCATGAATCCTAGTGAAGTGTAAGACTTGGACACAGAACCAGCTGTGGTAGGCACATTTGTAACCCCGATACTGTGGGAGGCTGAGAAGTGAGGATTACACTCAAGGCCCAACGAGGCCACTTAGCAACACCTTGTCCAAAAAAAAACCTCTTAAAAAGGACTCTGTGTATTGGTCAGTGAGAAGGCCCTGTGTTCAACTCATAAAGAAATAAAATTTTAAAAGCTAAGGACTTGGTAAATAGAAGATATTCTATCCAAGAAAGGGTAGAAGAACAGATGATAGTGAAGGAAAATCCCAGGGCAGCTCAGAAATGTTTAGAAAGGAAGAGGCTCTTCTATATCTGCTCAGATTTCTTTCGCAAATGAAATTTTAAGTAAATATCAAGAATATAAAATTCCACAATCTTAAATTTTAAAAAAAAGGAAACAGAAACAGAAGGGAGAGGTGACAGCAGTAGTCATTGTGGTATTTTTTATGATGACAGAAATTCATAGTTCCTCTGAATTGGAGTGAAGTGGACTTCCTTGAACTTAACTACTGTCTCTGAATATGACAGACAGTAGTTAAATTCAAGGAAAGGCTGTGGGAAAGATGACTGAATAGGTGTGTATGTGGGGAGAAGTTCCACAACTATTAACAGTTATGAAATTTCTATTTTATATGATGAAAATGTCCTGAAATTGATAATGGTAATAATTACTCTACCCAGTGAACATACTAAGAATCACCCATTTAAACACATGAATTGTATATACATAAATTATATTTCAATAAATCTGTTTTAAAATAAAATATTTAGCAATGTACACGAAAATGAAAAATTCCTCTCTATGAATAAAATATCACATTAGCTACGTATTTTCACAATTCTAGCTTTATCTGACAATATTTAACTTCATTTGTTTAACAAAATTTAAAAAGTAATTTAAGTGAGATTCGGCCTTATTTTTGACAAGTATCTCTTTTCCGTAATAGAGCACTAAGAAGAGCTCATACACAATCATTTAACTACTCCATTGGAACCCAATTTAAAATCCTCCCTAAACTGTCAAATTCAGTGAAGGCAAATGAAATGTCAAAATGCAGTCACCACCAGACAAAGAAAAACAAAACTACACAAATAATACTTCCAGTAGACTCATGTATAATCTTAAATATGAAGATTGATAGTGCAGCTTAAATGTGAACACTGGTCTAGAATGCACAAAGTCCTGATTTTATCCCTAGCATCTCAAAAATAGAAAAACTCATAGAAAATCAAGGTGCAAAAAGTAGCCCTAGAAAAGATCAGATGGCCAAACTGATACTTCACCTGTTGTCCTATTAGTAGAAATTCAGGAGAAAAAAAATACATTAGTGTGGTGCAGATTTGAATGTCTCATCCTAGCTGAAAGAAGACCACACACTCCCCCAAAAAGTGCTCAGAATCATTTCAGTAAAATTCTTCCCCTAAATACAGAATTCTAAAATGTCACACTACTATAATCCTTAAATGGTGGCTTTTAGTGTCTTTTTATTTTTTTAGTTGACCAATGCGATTGGATCCCATTAACTGCTAATTTTTGCCAAATTCAATTCTAACAAATTCATTTAAGTTAAACAACCATATAGAATAAAATACTTATACTATATTTTTGTATGCCTACAATTCAAAAGCAATAGGGTCAAATTTTTTCAGGCTGTGAATAAACATAACATATTTTGGACTAAATGCCTATTTTATTTCAAAATTTGGAGTGAAAAATAAAGTTCAAAAAGAAATTACATCTCAGCCTTGAATTCAGTGGCATTAATATTAATGACAACCCTACTCATTTCAAAGGCATGTCCCAGAGTGTTTATATTATGAAAAATGGGTTTGGAATGTCATCTTCAGTAAATTTGAAATTGTTTAATCTGAGGTTTTGCTAGATTTGTAACAGCTGCCCTTGTGTTTACAACTATAATAATGTCTTTACATCATCGCACTCCTTTACACATTTTTTAGATCTGGTTGGTACAAACATGTTGTACTGATCAATGGAAATGGGTTTAGTATCTATACAGCCACAAGTTTAGTCAGAATAAAGTTTTGTTTTGTATTAACATTGTAAAACAAATGCATCATGAACCTTCAGAAGTTTTATGGCATTGGTTATGGAGGATAGTACAAAAACCTCCATTCATATACAAACATTTGGAAAATGACTCAATTTGTGTTTGTGGAATTCAAATTTTGTTTGGGAAAAAATATGCATATCAAATACACTGCGGATCTAATTTACTTGCTGGCATTCACAAAGGGTCTCAGGGCACATTACCAACCAGAGAATGCAGCATTCAAAAATGACTTTCTCTTCTAATGCTTTTAGACAGTAGAAAGATTCAACTAAAAGCCTGCCAAAGGCTTACTTGAGAATACTTCAATAGGAAGCTTCAGCTACCCTTGGACATGGGGCTACTGGGGTAATGAAAAGAGTACTAGACAGGAATTAGTCTCCCTGGGTAACAGTCAGCACAGCAGCCTTGCCACTAACCTCAGTTTCCTTCCCTGAAAACGTTTCAGAGAGAAGTCATTATTGAAGGTGAATGTTTTCCGCTAAAATCAGTTGAGTCTAGGTAACCAGAAATGCTCAGCTCTTTTGATTACATAATAATGCATAAACACAAGTAACCCATGAAGTTTTTCAGAAGTTGTTTTCTTAGGGACACTCTCCTGGGAACTCCTAATTATGAGATAAATTATTTTGGAAAAATTCCATTTTTTTATGGCACTGGTAGAGTGAACCCAGGGCCTCATTACAGGCGAAACAAGTGCTCCACCAGTAAGTCACATCCCTGACCCTATTTTTCTTTTTTAAATATCTATTTTACTTTAGTATATATGGTTATTGTATGACTCATATATAATATATATGAAAATAATTATAACCTAGAAAATACAAAGTGCTAATAAAGCTTTTATGTCCAAAATCTTAGAAATAAGCCAAGTATCAAAAAAGTGAAAAAACGGGCCGGGGATTTGGCTCAGTGGTTCCAGCCCCTGTCTTGCAAGTGCAAGGACCTGGGTAGGATCCCCGGTAGCCACATACCATACTGGGCGTGGAGACTCACGCCCAGCAGCAACCAGTACCACATACCACAGTGCCGGGCGTGGTGGTACACGCCTGTAATCCCAGCACTCGGGAGGCAGAGGCAGGAGGATTGCTGTGATGTGAATTTGAGGCTGAGCTCAGGGCCAGCCTGAAATACAAAGCGAGACCCTATCTCAAAAAAAAAAAAAAAGTGAAAAAAAATCCATGTTTATAAAACCAATGAATTAAAAAAATAGTTCACACAAGAAAAAGTCATGGCCATGGGATAAATATTACCATTTAAGAACAATAAACCACTTAATATAGAAAGAATAACCTTTTTCTGTAGATATGAAATTATGAACTCACGGAAAGTATAATTTTCTTCAATAAGTATGATAAATTTGTTCCAACCTATCCATTTATTTTCTAAGTGTCAGTTTCACACCATGCTTCAAAAATTATCCAAAAGTTAGTAAATTACTTTAGACAAAGATCATAAATTCGAATGTCCACATAGATAAATTAAATGAATAAATCATTCAAACGGGCTTGAGGCAACTAGAAAACACACCCCTCTCCAAAGAAGACAGCCAAGACAGCTCTTGCCAGCTGCTGTCAAAGGAAACTCAGACTCAGCGTTATCAGACTGCCTTTCACTTTTAAAAAGCTGGAAATGTGGTTAAAGATGAAATATTTTAGTGTTTAAATGTTACTAACTGACTCAGAAAGTCTTAAAACATGCACAAAACACATTTTTAAAAATCTGCAAGGGTGATCTGGGATCTGCTTTACTGATTCTACCATAGTAGTCTTACAGGAGCTACTTTATAAACCATCCATAAAAAGCTCAAAGAACTTTGATCAGATTATTTTTTTAATGCTTCCATTATACACTGACTTTGTTAATTTAGTCAGTGTGATTTTTCTCTTTTATCTACATTATTACCTTAATGGTGTCAAGCAAGAGAAATTATCTGGCCAACAAGAGACAGATGATACCAAACAATTCTTTCACCAAATTCCCAAGGATGTCTGGTGGATCATCTTGGTTAGAGAGGACCCAAATATTTTGTTGACTGTTATATTCTCAATACCTAGCACGATGCCTGAACCATAAGTGAGTACAGAAGAACCCAACAGTGCTCCTCACATCTGGGGGCAGCTAATATTTCCCAACTCTGGTAAGTAGACTGTCCATTTAACTGAGGTCTGGTCAAAGGATTGATGGCATAAGTGAAGTACACCACTCTCAGCTCTGGCCCCTGAAACATCCTACATGTCTAGACCTCCTCTCACCTAGTACATGCAGCTGCAACTCTGGGAATGAACAGCCACAGAACAGAAGAGTCTGATCCTGAAGTAGGAAATCTGCTGGAAAAGGACATCTGACATTGTACAATGGTAACTTCGTTCATGAACTTGATTCTTTTCGCAATTGTCACAGACAAGTTGGACAAGAATCAAATCAAGTTCAATGATTAGTTTCAATGTTGACCCTATGGGGAAATTTGATGTAGTTCTTGTCCAGTTTGGTTTGCATCCAGAATAATGGAGACAACTGAGTTCATGAACCAAGGAACCACTACATTGTGTTAACCCACTGGGATTAAAGAGTTTATTACTACATCTAGCATTTACTGTCACTTAATATAATGTTTGATACTTGTTAAGTGAATGTCTAGAAAAAGGAATAGATGCCTCAGTCAACTCAGGATTTGGGCATCCAAAGTTCAAACGTTCCTGTTCCTCAGAGTTGGCTGACAAACTAACTCAAGATCACAGCAGTCTAAAACAAATGATGACTGTAAAGAACTCCCAACATCACTACAAAAGCAGTCAGAGTGGCTAAATGAGGACAAAATTGCCAAGAATGTAAACTCAACAGAGGCAGAAAAAGCATGCTCCCAAAATTAGTATCTATTCACAGTTTTAAAAACAAAACTAAAAAAATCTTTCATTAAGTCCAGAAGGGAAATTCTTCAGTTTCACAAAGGGGATCTACAAAAATCCTACAGCTAACACTGTACTTAGTGATTGAAGTAAAAGTACTAGGAAAACTATTGTTAAGCTACTAACCATACTAATTTGACTGACATACGGATACTCAGAGATAGAGTGCTTGCCTACCAAGTGTGAGACTCTGGGTTTGATCCCCAGCAGTATGAAAAAATAAACTCCGGGAGTTGTTTTTGTTTGTTTTTTTGTTTGTTTGTTTTTGAGATATCAACAAGCTAAATCTAAAATGTGTATGTATGTGAATGCCATAGGCAAAAAAAATCCAAGATATGTCATACGAGAAGCTCTATGCATGGTAATCATTAAAAATCATTAATCAATGGAGAAGTACAATATAAAATGATAATGAGTACTACTACACACCTCCTAGGAAGGCTAAAATTATAAAGACTGACCAGGAGTAAGCTGCAAAAACATAAGAAACAAAGCCAAAAATAGACAAACAGGATTACATCAAACTGAAAAGCACCTGCAAGAAATAGTGAAGAGATAACCTATAAAATGGGAGACAATATTTGTAAACTAAACATCTGACAAGAGAGTAACATGCAGAAAATACAATGAACTCAACTTCATGAGAAGAAAAAACACATAATATTGTTAAAAACAGGAGTTGTGGGTTGTATTTAGATAGCCCTCCAAAGCTTCATGTAGTTATAGATGAGGTTTTTCTACAATGGCTGAATCTAGTGTATGTGATGCTGGGATTAAGGATGTGTGATTACTAAATTATTCCATTGATTGGTTTAGTAAAGTTCTGGATGTGGGTAAGAAGAAGGCCTACCTTGGGTGTGGGTGGTACCAAATGAAAGGCATGTACCCTAAAAGGAGTACAAGGGATAAGGCAGGCTGCTGCTGTCCTGCCACAGCATGAACTACTTTTCCTCTGCAATGCTCCTTTGCCATGATAGCCTGTCTTGGAGCCAGCCAACTATGTACTGAAATTTCTACAAGCCATGAGCTGAAATAAACTTTTCCTCTTTTAACTCTGGGTATTGAGTGTTTTGTCTCAGCAATGACAATAGGCAACAGACCTAAATTGTCATTTCTCAAAAGAAATACAAATAATAGGAATACAAAAAAAAAAAAACAACCTGCTCAAAAATCACTATTTGGGAGACACAAATCAGAATTACTGTGAGTTATCAACTCACTTCAATTAGAATGGCTACTACCAAAGACATAACAAGTGCTGGGAACCTTATACACTGTTGGCAGAAATCTACATCGGAAAAGACTGTGTAGTGGAATGCACTATGATGTTTTTCAAATAATTAATTACAGTACTACTCTATGATCTATCAATCCCATTTCTAGGTATATATCCAAAGGAAATGAAGTCAATCTATAAAAGAGATATCAGCATACCCCTATTTACTGCAACAGTATAGCAGCGTAGAAAAACAAGGCTACATTCTACCAAATGATGAGTGAATAAATAATATGTATGTATATATATGTATGTATTTGTACATATGTATATATATGATGTATATATACAAAATGTCTGTATGCATATCTGTATCTATATATAGATACAGAGTTCAACCACTAAAAGGAATAATATAAAATCCTGTCATTTGGGGGAACATGAATCAAACTAGAAGTTACTGTACTAAGTGAAAGAAGCCAAGCACAGAAAGACAAATACCCCACTATTTTACTGATATGCAGAATCTGAAAAAGTCAGCGCCGGGCCAGGAGTTTAGCTCAGTGGTTCCTGCGCCTGTCTTGCAAGCACAAGGACCAGGGTTCAATCCCTGGTAACCACGTACAACAATGCTGGGCATGGAGACTCACGCCCACCAGCAATCAGAATCAAATACCACAGTGCTGGGCATGGTGACTCACGCCTATAATCCCAGCACTTGGGAGGGAGAGGCAGGAGGATTGCTGTGATGTGAGTTTGAGGCTGAGCTCAGGGTCAGCCTGAACCACAAAGCGAGACCCTGTCTCAAAAAAAAAAAAAAGGAAACAAAAAAAAGTTAGTGCCATAGAAGTTAAGAATAGACTAGTAGTTACCAGAGACTGGTAAGAGTAAGGGGAAGAGCTGATGGGAAAGGACTGATGAATTAGATATTAAGTTATAAATAGTAAAAACAAGTTCTGGTGTTCTATCACACAGTACAGAAACCATATATAATATGGTATTATATATTTCAAAAAGCTAGAACAAGGATTTTTACTGTTTTCATCAAAAAGAAATGATAAATATTTGAGATATCTATGTTTATCCAGATTGGAATATTACACATCAAAATATTACACATATCAAAATATAAACAACATTCCATAATAATACACACAGACTGGTCCAGAATAATAGATGATCTGACATCTCAATGTCTACTTTCCATGGTCATCGTTCCAAGAAGAAGAGAGCTACACCATGATTCTGCTACTAAATGCTTCTTGGAAATAGCCTACTTAAAACTTAGAACTACTAGCTGCAAGTCAACTAAGAAATAGGGAGGATGTAGATATTTAATAAGCCAGTGTAATAAAAGGGAATTTGGTGGTTCAAGAAACTAGCAGGTCCAGAGAAGACTTCAAAGTTAATCAATCTTTTCACTGTACTCATTTCATGGTATCAAAATAGTTTCAGCCACTATAGGAGTCAGATAACACATCATATAGCCTTTAAAAAGGGTACACCTTTGGGCCGGGGATATAGCTCAGTGGTTCCAGCGCCTGTCTTGCAAGTGCAAGGACCCGGGTTCGGTCCCTGGTAACCACATAACAATACTGGGCGTAGAGACTCACCCTAGCAACAATCAGTACCACATAACATACCACAGTGGCAGGCCTGGTGGCTCACGCCTGTAATCCCAGCACTCAGGAGGCAGAGGCAGGAGGATTGCTGTGATGTGAGTTTGAGGCTGAGCACAGGGCTAGCCTGAACCACAAAGCGAGACCCTGTCTCAAAAAAAAACCTTAAAAAAAAAAGGGTACACCTTCTCTTCCAAATAAGACACCACAATTAACGAACGACTGTAATCAAAGAGAAAGACAAAGACAAAAAGGGACAAACCAAAGTTCATCCCAGACACTAAAGTGCCCTCAGTATTCCCCAAAGCCTATATAATGGTGTCTATTGAAAGAAAATCTAGGCCCTGTTGGGAAAGAGAAGGGAGAAAAAGATGCTGAACAGACACCCAACAAAAGTCAACAATGGTTATTATATAATAAAAAGAACATACTCTAAAGAAGGTGGCCAAGATCTGTGAAAATAACACACATGCATGCACACAGACACACGACAATAGCATAAACTTCAGTGCATAGGAACAGAGGAAAAGTCACTACTTATAACTAGAGATGATCATCAAGAATCAAGGACTAGTGTAAATACTGTACCTCTTCTCTGGTATAAGAAACTAAAGATGTAAATAAATTTTTGAATGTATTATAGATATTATGAAATATAAAATATTCAAAGGGAAAAGGAAGGTAGGGGTAAGTAATGAAGCGGAAGAAAAAATGTGATGGTTAAAAAAAGGTTATATATATACGGAGTGAGGGGTTGTAGGAAGAGGAAGTGGATAGAAGAAAATGAGAATTAAGTCGTGTCATATACTGCTACAAATTCTTGATGCTGAGTGTGATCATGATTTATATATGTAAAATGTACCAATAAAATTAATTTTTAAAAAAGAATCAAAGACTGGATCACATAAGCACAACATGTGAATGTACAAAAGAATTTTAAAAATTAGGTTTAAGACTAAGTATGAAGAGGGAACCCACTTTTGGGTTCCCCTTCTATTTGTTAGGCAGAAGCTATCTCTCAATAAACTTTTCCTTAAAAAAAATAATAATAAGTACAAAATCTTTAATGTGATCGATTTAAGTAGATTAACAACAAACCGAGTGACAGGAACAGGAACAGGAACCAGTCCCAGGAGGACATCAGAAGTCACTGAGGCAAACAGCACCTTCAAACTCTTATTACATAAAATAATTGAGCAATTCAGTGACTTTAAATCTGATCAGTAGTGAATCAGAGACAAATACTTTTTTTTTAAATCCTTGCTCCTGAATCTCTCTTACTTCCTGTCTTGTCATGTGATCGATCTCTCCTTCTTGCATACATTCCTGTCATAATGTTATCTACCAAACTGTGATGTAGCCAGATGCGCTTCACCAGAGTTAAATGATGACATCACGTTCTTACATCACTAGAATTTTGAGCTAAATAGTTTTTCTACACAGGGTACTATTACAAACGACTAAAGTAAAAATATTACAGATGATGAGTCAGGGTCAAGGGAGTCAGTGAAGAAGATGAGAACACATTACAACTGTGGCTGGAGGTGCATCTGTTGAGAGCCAGACCTCAAGAGGGAGACTGAGGGACTCAGCCTTGCATGCAAGCCTCCCTGAGGGATGAACAATGGATTGGGGATGATGTCGCCTCAGGAGGTGGCCAGAACCCCCTGGTTCATCTCTTCTAGAAAAGGTCCTTACTCTTTCCATGCATGATTGCTACATGATGTTTTCCCCACTGGATCAATATTACCTAGGCGGCTACACTTGTAATCTTACTGGTTCATCATAGTGTTGTCCCGCATTGTACCCATCTCATGATCTTGTATGCATCTTGTAATTTTACTCTATAAAACCTCTTCTATAAACTGGGGTGTGCAGAAACCCATTTTTCAGGTCCTCCCTCACCCCATCTCTCAGGAGCTCCTCTCTCTTCCAATCGATATTTCCTCCTCTTAACAACCTGTGTTGTTCCTTAGAATTCATTCTTCAGTTTGGGAGAACACATTCAACATCAGACATCTAGCAGGTGAGGGGTTACATTTATTTCTCCTATAGCAATACCTCACCTTGAATATTTTGTTACAGCAATAAAAACTGGCTAATACACTCCAATATAATACGCTTTTTGTTGTTGTTTTTGAGTCAGGGTCTCACTATGTAGTTCAGGATGGCCTTGAAGTCACTATGTGGCCCTGGGTGGCCTTGAATTCTTCACATACTGGATTACAGGCATGAGCACCAACCTTGGCTATATAACAGTTCTTAACAGGTAAATGATTTCCACATGCCTAGGAGAGTTATGAAGATCCTAACAGAATGAGCAATTTTGCAAGACCCTTTTGAAACCAAGTGCAAATAGTGATGATGAAGAGGCTATTTTGTAAAAAAAATGCTCAAGATTTGTATTGTTCTGTGAATTGTTTTTACTAAAACTTTGAAAATTTAATGTACATTGTTTGTGTTCTTTCATACTAAAATGTTAATCATTCAGGACTCATAAAAAAGAATATGCTAATTCCCTAGGCCAAAATAAAAATTTTAAGATCATTTCATGCTGGATTCCAGCCTAATGTGAGACTCGGTAAACACCAATTGGAACCAACACAAATGTGATATTCCTCTGGCCAACATGGTCTCTGTAGGTGGTTGGATAAACACAACCCTTGTATAATTGTTACTAGAACTACTTACTGAAATATGGAACTGGTTAAAGATACCATTTATTTTTTAAATGCACACGCACAGTTTCACATGCACACAGCCACTTGGTTTCCACACCCAGCCAATAAATTTTTTGTTAAAGGCCAGAACTAAAAATTATCAATAGATTTTGTCCTTCTTTTCTGAGGTCTTAGCAAATGTTTCTCAAGAAATCGTGTAGTATGATAGAACGAAAAAGTCGATTCAGATCTATCATATACAAAAATATGAGAGATAAACCCCAAACTCAATGACGTGAAGTGGTCAGGCACTTGGAGACTACCCACAAACACCACCTTTAATACCACTTTCAGAGACACTTCTGGAAATCTGGTTTCATGAAGCTTTTATTCTAGGATATATAACTTTTACTCGAGAGGAAGAGAAGAAAGGCTATAACTTTTACTCTAAAGGGAAAGATGAAAGAGACCTCTGACAGACTAATATATATGTGTTTATTTCTAAGTGAATCTAATACAGTACATTACACAGAAAAATCAATTTAAGTATAAGGGATAAAGTCATAACAAACAACTTCTCTCAAGCCACGTGATGAGTAATTTGAACACATGGTATGAACTCTTTAATTTGTTTTTGTTTTTTTTGAGACAGGGTCTCACTTTGGAGCTCAGGTTGTCCCTGAGCTCAACCTCCAACTCACATCACAGCAATCCTCCTGCCTTTGCCTCCTGAATGCTGGGATTACAGGCGTGAGCCACCACGCCCGGCACTGTGGAATGTGGTGCTGATTGCTGCTGGGCGTGAGTCTCCACGTCCAGTATTGTACACGTCCAGTATTGTACGTGGTTAACCAGAGATCGAACCCGGGTCCTTGAGCTTGCAAGACAGGTGCCAGAACCACTGAGCTAACTCCCCGACCCATGAACTCTTCAATTTTTAACAACCTTTCCTCCTCTCCCCCTTGAGGGAAGTAAAGAGAAAATGTTCTGAAAGGTCTGTCAATAAAGGTGAGTAGCATTCATACACAGCTGAAGTTGGGTGACCCAACCGTGCTTTATGTGATAAATAAACCTTAATCACATCACAATTTTAGATGTTTTAGGTGGAGAACAAGTTAAGACTAAAACGATGAAGTGCCCTAGAGCTTTCAAAATGTTTCGGATCAAAACAAAAAACCTTTGCTGAAAATTTCTTTGGCCCTTTTCTGTAAAACTGCGGGTCTCAAACTTTTCATTTTGCAAAACTTCCAACTCTTTTCCCAGTTTGGGGTCAACAGCCTATATATAACAGGAACACAGAAGGAAGATTCGGTCGCAACGCACCTACCGAAAACATATAAAAGAGCAAGTCAACAAAGTACACCCAAAATCTTTCTCACGGGCTTGGAGAAGCATTTGCCCTAGCACTCGGGGTTGGAGGGAGACAGTCGCTGAAAGGCAGAGGGCGCACAGCAGCAGCGCCTCAGGCTCCTCTAATTGGGGCGCGGGAGGACCTGGCTAGCTGCAGAGAGCGATGGGCGAAACGATAAAAGCTTTGCACGATTCCACGGAATTAACGCAAAAAATTCACCTTTGCTCCCCTTATTTTAAGGTCTAGCAGCCAGCATTCAAAGAACAACCACCACAAAAGCCAGGACCCTAACTCCTCACTCTCTCCGCTCCAGGGCGGGGATCCTTTCCCCCAAGACTCCTCCGTAGACCCCCAGGCAGTTCCAACCCTGGGCTCGGCCCGCCGGGACCACGCCCCTCGGCGGTAGAACGTCCAGGGCCCCGCCCACTTGTGCACGCCCCATGCGGAGTGGCCCCGCCCACGCCCTCCCCATCTCCCCTTCCAGACCCACACCCGCAGGGTCCTTTCACCCTCCTCAGGCTCAGGACTGATGGGCTCTCGAGTCTTCCTCCCCCCCGACACACGTCGTACCTCCAGCGCCCCAGCTGAACAGCGGGCCAGGTGCCTGAGAGAAGCGGCAGTCTTCCCTTCGTTCTGCGGCCTCTCTTACGCGGTGGTCCTCGCCAAAGCTGCTTCAGCAGTTTGGACTGTGGCGGGAAGGAAGCCACCGCCCTGGCTTTGTGGCTTGAAAACTTGGCTTGGCTTCACTTTGGCTTTTTGTTCTGTTTTGACTTTTTTAAAATTTTCCCGCGGTCGTCGGGCAGCGGAGCTGCGCGCGCACTTATAGGTGCGCAGTGCATTGTGGGGCGTGGCGTTGCGCCCCTAGCGTCCGGGCGCGTCTCGTGAGACTTTAGGGGACTTTAGGTCCGGGAGTTGGGGGGCGACGCGGGCGGAAGTGCCGCGAGACCTGGGCGACCGACGCGCCTGGCGGTGGGCTTGGCGCACACCTGGGTTTTTCGTCCAGTTTCGGCCCAGTTATTGTAAGATTGTGTTCACGATGCAGAAAAAGTTAAAATAGGAATTAGTTCTTTGTAAAGTGAGGCTTTGTCAATGGAATAAAACTAACGCCTTAGAATATGACTTTCTAGGTATGTTTTTAACAACAAAAGAGATTTAGGTGGGTTAACGCCCACGCCAAATCAAGCCTGTACACGGTTTAAAGTTCAGATCAGGTCAAGATTGTAGTTAAGGCTATTTACATAAATGGTAGGAGCATTTTCTAAGACATTCATCCGTATCGGTGGTCTTAGCTTGTCTTGCGTTTTTATTCTTGAATTTAGTAATCCAGGGTAGTTCTTACAGAAGTTTAATAAAAAAAAAATAGTAATCTGAAGAATATAGCCATAGCTTTTAGAATTGTTAAAATCGATGTCTCATAACCTTAAATTATAATTAAAACTACTTCAGTATGCTTCTGAAAAGTCAAATGTATGCAAGTAATAAAGTTGGCTCTTCATTATTTAAGAACAAGCTATTTTTATAATGAGAAAATACTCATTTTAGCAGAGGATGAATTCAGTTTAGAAGTTGAAGTTACCCAGGCTATCCAGCTTGTAAGGAATAACATCAATGTATATGGTAGGGGTAGCAACAAAATTCTAAAGAAAAAGTACAGTAAAGGGTCCTAAAATTAGGGGCAGAAATGGGCAGAAGCTGTACCTCTATTAGGGAAGCAGGTGTTGTGAGTCCCTTCTTTACATTGTCCCTGCCTACTAAAGAGGTCTGTTTTCTTGAAATATGCATTCTCTGTGTGGCTGGACTCAAAGCACAGCCAGTGTATGTTGTTTAACTGACACTGTGACGCTTTGTAAATCAATGTGTTAATCCTGCAATTGCCAGCAAAGAAAGAAATGAAGCCATATAGTTCTTTAGAGAAAATATCTTATTCCTCAGGTCCTTTTTACATACAAAGTGTGATTTTTTAAAGTTCCATGAATGTTAAAATTGTATTCCAGTAAAAGATACATTGCTTCAAAATATACCCCCCCCCCCAAAACACTTATCCCATTGAGATAGGTTGTAGGACGTGACCTGTTAACCACAATATCCTAGACAGACTCACCCAACAGTTTCCACAGTTTTGAAGGTGGACTTCTCGGGAGAATTCGAACAGGTCTTCAACAGGATAGTCTGTACCTGACCTCGACCTGAGGCCTGGGATTCCTGCGCCAGCTCTCAAAACCCGTATGTACAAGTTCTCCTCGGGTTCCTCGATATTTGAAGTGTAAAAGGAAGGCAGCCAGGTGGAACAGTGCTATTGTGACTTTCCCTGATAGCCAACACTGCACTTCCTGGACGCAGAGTGTATTTTTTTATTTTTTTTTTTTAGGTTTTTTGAGACAGGGTCTCGCTTTGTGGTTCAGGCTGGCCCTGAGCTCAGCCTCCAACTCACATCACAATCCTCCTGCCTCTGCCTCCCGAGTGCTGGGATTACAGGCGTGAACCACCACACCCGGCACTGTGGTATGTGGTGGTGGGTGTCTCCACACCCAGTATTGTTATGTGGTTACCGGGGAACCGAACCCGGGCCCCGGAACCACTGAGCTAACTCCCCGGCCCGCCCAGAGTGTATTTTTATCTTTCTTTTTACCCACTTTTTGTCTACTCGCCTACGTGAACGAGTCTTCTGGCAGGGCCATCTTCTCTAGTTTTCACTTTTGTTTTCTTGAATAAATTTTGCCACGACTTTTAGCTTGTTTCAGTCAATGCCTTGTTCAAGATGAGAAGAACCTGAGGAGGAGAGATGAACAACCCAGAACTCGATAACATCCAAATGTTAACTAATTGTGCCGCACTTTTAGAAGCAGACTACCCACGGACACCATTCTTGTACCACTCTGCGAGGCATTTCCGGAAGTCCGGTTGCATGAGCGACTTCAGTTGCACCATGGTGGCTAGCTCCTCATCCTGAATCCATTCAAAACGTTTACCTGTCATGGTCATTTTGACTGTAGGGAAGACACAAGTCACATGGTGTCAGAAGCAGTGAAATAGATGGGTGAGGACGCAGCACAGTTTTTACAGGCTTCCCTTTCCGTTGGATGACGCTTGGCAGCAGCATCTGCCATATGTTTTTTAAAAATCATCCTTCATAAAGACCGGAGAGAGCTTCCAGAACTTCTCCAGAATGTGTCAGGAATGATGAAATAAGTGTGCTCAGAGCAAAGGGGAACACTCTGGACAACAATAGCCATATGTCATTTACTGCAATCAATTTTTAAAATTTATACATCACTATATTTCAATCAACTCTTTAATGAAGAATCATTTCTAGTGTTTTTAGTGTTAATACTGGAGATCTTGCCATTTTATAGAGTTATGTCTTTTTAAACCGGTAGTCAATAAAAAACTTCCAGGTTTTTGCTACTTTGCCAGTACATGCAAGGATACTATATACAGGTGTAATTTGTATCTGAAGTGGAAAGCCCTGGGAGTATAAAGATCCAAATTTAGGGCCGGGGAGTTAGCTCAGTGGTTCCGGCGCCTGTCTCGCAAGTGCAAGGACCCGGGTTCGATTCCCCGGTAACCACATAACAATACTGGGTGTGGAGACCCACACCCAGCAGCAACCAGTACCACATACCACAGTGCCGGGCGTGGTGGCTCACGCCTGTAATCCCAGCACTCGGGAGGCAGAGGCAGGAGGATT
>PVIR01009695.1:0-17403 GCA_004026965.1 Petromus typicus | reverse complement strand
ACAAAAGTTTTAAAACTACTACATCATTCACATTAAGCCTTTACATTCTAAGGGGAAAAAATAATACTTACTGAGGGCTGCAAAGTTCCTGACGTTACCAAATCTTCCTAGAGTTCAACAAACAGTATTACCTGTCTTGGATCGCTGTCTTGGATCACACGTTGCAGAAGCAACTGTAGTGAGACTCCTCCTTCTAGAATGAGTCCAGACGTCTGCATTCCTGCCCTCGCTTGACATTCAACACTGAGCATTATCTTGTCCATGGCTTTGACATTTGCCTTTGGTGCCTCAAATGTGAATATTTTTATGTGTATTTATCAAGTCCAGGCACCAGGCTACTTCCTTGGCTGGCATTGATCCTCTCAGAGATTTATGTAGTAAGGGTATTCCGGTTTCACAGATACAGAACAAGAGGTATGGAGCCATCTTTTTTAGTAGATGTTGGAACCTCAATTCAAATCCATTTAGATTTACGCTAGTGCTTGTGCTTCTCACTACTTCCTATGTGTTTGCTTGTCTGCTAAGTTAATAGACATTAAATTAAGAGAACAATGACAATAATATGTGTAGGGGAAACACTTTAATCTTCAGAGCCACAAAAAAGAAAGGGATGGGACAGAGTAAGTAATAGTGATAGTCTTTGATCTACTTCCTTGAGTAGAAGAATACCCTGAGGTCAAAGGAGAGAGATGTATCAGGATTCTGGAAAGGAACAAAATCAATAAAAATGTATAATTATACATGGAAATTTACAAGGTAGGCTTACAGGATCAGAGGCAAGAGAGTTCCCAGTGCCATTATAGGTGCTGGAAAGTTGGAACTTCTAGTCGCTGCTTGACCCAAGAAGATGAAAACCATAAAACAAGAAGGATCGAGGATGCAGCACCATTTCAAGGCTGAAGGCCTAGAAGCTCAGTGCAGAGCTGCCAGTCGGTCTGTGCTGGAAGGCTGAAGAAGGTGAGGGTGATGTCCAGAGGCAAAGGCAGCAAAGGGTACACCGAGGAAGCAAAGGGTACGCCATTAGGAAGATTAGAGCTCTTCCACACAGTCGGACTTTCCTCTTTCCCTTTTCATTCCATTCAGGCTACAAGCCCATTGGATAGCGCCATCTACATTTCCAACAAGTCTTCCTCGCTGTTCGCTGGCCTACATGTCAGTCATCCATGTCACACCCAGAACTGTGCTTTACTAACCTACTAGGTGTTTCTTAACTCATTCGAATTGACCTTTCATGATTAATAGTCACAGGAGATGCTGGAGATTGAAATTAATGGGAGATCGGAGGTTGCAGTGGAAATGAATGGGAATATGTTGTAAATAATCCTTTTCCCACATTTCCACCCACAGCTCTCTCTCAAGCACTGTTGAAAGAATACACCTTTGATGGTTAAATTTAACAATTTTTTTTTAACTTTACAACCATCCAAAAATTTAAAAATTGTTAAATTTAACCATCGTGAATCAAGGATGGTCTGTCAAACATGTCTTAGGTAAAAATCATACTTTAAATGTTTGATTTTGATTTTTTTCCCAGACTCGTGGCATTTGGCATGATCCTCCCTCATAGTGCAGGGCAGTGAGTACCACTACCTCTCATCAACTGCAAGATTTTGAGGAGAAACAGCCAATCCTCTGTAGGATACAATGTTGATAAGCTGCAACATTCAGGTAAGTTCAGTGCACTAACTAGATTCTGATTGGGATATTTTCAACCTATAGTGGAGTATACTGGGACATAACCATATGGCAAATGGAGACTTAAATTAGTGTTGTTCAAGTCTCTGTGACTGGACCCAGAAGTAAGCTGAAGTGAATATAAGGTTCTGAGGTTCTTTCGGGGGAAAGATGTATCTACCAACTCTGTGCAGCTTAGTCTGGTGAAGAAAATTGTCCTTAATTAATCAACATCTACTCTTCCTGCAGCACAGATCAATAGATTCACACTTGTCAAAATGATACACTCAAGAGAATAGCAAGTTTCATTTTTTTTAAAAAAGGTAGGTAAGGGGGCCTTAGCCATGTAGGAGACAAGACAGAAATCTCTTATTTATTTACTAAAGTTCTGTGAATCTTGGGAGATAGAAAAACAATCCTTTCCATCTCTAACATATAATTCCCAGGAAACAAAAATTTGCTCTTTTTCCATCAAGTAATGATATTTAACAGCCTGTTTCAAAATAGCATTAAGCCAATTTAGTCCAGTTTTCTTTCTTTTTTTTTTGAGACAGGGTGTCACTTTATAGTTCAGGATGGTCCTAAACTCAGCAATCCTCCTGCCTCTGCCTTCCAAGTGCTGGGATTACAGGTGTAAGCCACCATGCCCAACATTATGGTATGTGGTACTGATTGCGGGTGGGCATGAGTCACCATGCCCAGCATTGTGGTATGTGGTTACCCAGATCTAACTCAGGCTCTTGTGCTTACAAGGCAGGCACTGGAACCACTGAGCTAAATCCTTGGCCTGTAATCCAGTTTTCTTTAGTCCATCAAAAATGATACTTTTGGAGAAAAAGGATGTAGCTCACGGGCACCATATGCCTACCTGGAAAGCATGAGGTCCTGAGTTCGATCCCTGGTACCTCAAAAAAGAGTATTCAATTTAGACGATACATCCCACAGTCATAGTGTATTGTTAACGGATCTGGCACATTTTTACTGTAGAAAGTAATGTTACATTTTTAAATGAACACATGGCTTAAAAATAGTTTTCCTCATAAGCATTTAATAATGACTCATTTCACATGAAATTAATATACAGAACTGCTAAGAATAAGCATTTAAAAATTCCAGTTAAAAAATGAAATTATGCACATTTGTGACTTGATTAACTCTGGCAACCATTAACTCAAAATAAGTCAATTTCATCCATTCTTGTCTCTGTTTCAGATTAACCCTTACATTGCCTAATGTGTTCCAATAAGATTAGTTAATTACATGTTTTTATTTGTGTGCTAAATTAAGATTTCAATCCTCTCAAGTCGTACATTAAGACAACTGCTTCTTGAGAAGGGAACACGCTTCAGATGTAAAATAGTTGTACGGTGCTCCTGTTCTCCGCTCTTAGGTCAAGCAGAAGACTTTAACATTTAATGAATGCTCATTATGTGTCAGCCATTTTGCCAGGCACTTTGCATTTATTACCTCATTTGGCTTTGTTCCTCTGACATAATTTCATTAACTGTCCCTTCCATTTTGTACACCAGTCAATAAATATTTAATGTATCAAGAGAAATCCTTTTAACAGCCAAAATTTCAGGAGAGCAAGTAGCAAAATATCACTAACAGAAAACAGCCTCCCTTTGTTTCTGTTTAGAACTGTCCAAAGTTTCAAAGTGTTTTCGTACTGCTTCCAGCATCTAAAAGCCTTCAGCACCAGAGACAGGAGATGGCAAAGGAGGCAAGAGGTAGACTTAGAAGGCAGCCAACATTAGAAGCAGGCAAGGGAAACATCCAGTGTGGCTACAGTAGGCCCCGGAGAACAGATGGTACACGGCCGAGTCCCAGGTAAGCAGGCCACCAGCAACCTTCCTGACCGCTTACCTAGGATTTCAGCAAAACTCTCGAGATTTTGGTATGATCTCACCTTTGAAAATTCCGCTCTGTTATGAGTTTGCACCTGAACAGTTTTAAAACAACAACAAAAAAGGTTTGCCTGTTTCATTTAGCCCGTTTAGCATTACATTCATTACCATTCCACCCTTAGAAAAGGAGGATCATACAAGAATGTTTCACTCTTTAGAAGGAAAGCAGAGCTTCAATGCTATTTCCCTTCCCCCACACACTAAACATAAACAACGAAACCATCAAGTTCTTATGGGAGAAGCAGAGTGCTTCAGTCGATCTGTCAAAACCCAACACTGTGAGAGTTCTTGGTTAGGCAGCCCTGCAGCCTGAGCTCCGAGTGTGGAGTGTGAATTCTCTTCCCTGGTTCAGAGGAAGTTGGAGATCATACTTTTCCCTCTCTTCTTCTACAGTGCTCGCAAATGAATTAGGAAAAAAGTTCCCAGCGAACTTAATTTCTTCAGTCTTCATTTAGGCATGCTGATGTGGTCTTTCTTTTGCACTTGACCTTTATGGCCCGTCTTCCCCACGGGGTGCACCATCTCTGGAGGTGCTGTAACACTAGGTTGTTGAGCGGAGTAGATAAACCAAGCTCCTCTTCCATCTCCCAGCTCCTAAATTCCATTTAACATACTGCGCACAGACAGAAGATGAGTTAGACGTTAAACTAGTAAAAATAGATTGTGTATGTGACTTTAGCCAAAAGCCCAGGAAGTGATCTGACGTGGAAATTTTAAAACTTCTGCTCACCAGCAGTAACACTTTGCTGATGCAGTTCAAGAACGCTGTAAAGTGTTCTGCGGACTGTCCCTCGAGCAAACCCTTGCATCTCTTGGGCTCTTAGCCACCCTTCCCACTCTCCGTGACCCCTGTGTTCCCACCTTTGTCGCTGCCCTTTCTTTGTTTCTGAGTGTGTTCTCTGACTAGCTGTCTACCAGGCCCGGGACTTAGCTCAGTGGTTCTGGCTCCTGCCTCACAAGCACAAGGTTCCAAGTTTGATCCCTGGTACCAAAAAAATTAAAAGAATCGGACCAGCTACCCAGAGAATTTCCCTGGCGTCTGCTTCAGTTGGCCCTTGGCCTCCTTACCGCAACACCCTGAGTTTCTGAAGCCATCCACACACTCTTTCACCCTCTTTACCTCCTGGTGACGAGCATCTCACGAAGACGTGTATTATTGCTGATGACTCTCTTATGTAGAAATTTGTTGCCATGATGGCCCGGGGAGTTAGCTCAGTGGTTCTGGCTCCTGTCTTGCAAGTGCCAGGACCCAGGTTCTATCCCTGGTAACCACATACCATACGGGGTGTGGAGACTCATGCCCAGCAGCAACCAGCACCACATACCACAGTGCTGGGCGTGGTGGCTCACGCCTGTCATCCCAGCACTCAGGAGGCAGAGGCAGGACGATTGCTATGATGTGAATTTGAGGCTGAGCAGGGCCAGCTTGAACTACAAAATGAGATCCTGTCTTAAAAAAAAAAAAGAAAGAAATTTGTTGCCATGATACATGGAAATGTTTTACTGTTATAAATTCTGAACTCAATTCATTTCCAATTACAGTGTGGGTAGAACATCTAGCAATGACTTTTCATTCTTAGCGATCCCACTATTGGCTAAATTTGAAGAGACTGGCTACTGGTCAAGAAACCATAAAGTGAACAGGTAATTTGTGAGGGAATTTTCTATGCCATAGAAAAGCTAAATTACTTATTTTGATTATTGGCCATATAAGTTACTGATTCTGTGCCAAACTTTTAAGTCTATTTTTTGGAAAGATGGAATACCATAGAAAAACTTAACACTGAGCATAAAAGTAAATAAATTATTCAATTTCTAATGTATCATGCATGTTTGTTTAGTAAATATGGCACAGTCTTGATAAAAACAGCTCTATTATTTAAAGTTATAGGAACATTTCTGTGGACAAAATGTGCTTTACTTGCAAATGATGTTACCCTATGAGGTTAATGATTAAATTAGATCTTTACATAGTTTTCATAAAATGTTTGTCTAGGAAATGTTACTGACACAAATGTGAACATTTTGTAACACTTTTAGTGAATGGCTCTCTTTTTCAAAAATGTACCTTAATGTAACCCCCTTTCTTTAGTTTTCTTGAGACAGGGTCTTGCTTTGTAGTTCAAGCTGGCCTTGAATTCACTAGCCCAGGCTAGACTCAAACTCACAGCAATCCTCCTGCCTCTGCCTCCTGAGTGCTGGGATTACAGGCATGAGTCACCGTGCCCGGCATTGTGGTGTGTGGTGCTGGGATCAAACTTGGGACCTTGTGCTTGCCAGGCAGATGCAGGAACCACTGAGCTAAATCCCTGGCCCTCACTTTAATGTATTCTTAAAACTAAATGTAATCATATATTCCATTTGTCTAATATGTGTTAAATTTTCCTAAAATACATTTTGTATTTACATTTGTCTACCATTTTAAATGTATAAATATACATATTTTCTTTGAAAAATTGTTATATTTAAATAAATGTGAATTAAAACTTAAAAAAGAAATCTCACATGGGCTTGATTTCTGAACTCTTTTAAGTAACAGATTTCTTTTTCCTCCCTTGCAGACACTTGCCTTTCCACTGTTCCATGGCTGTTCTGAGGGGAGATATCTCAGTTCCAAAGAGGCCACACCTATGGGGGGAGCTGACCCAGGTCCTTCTCTGCTTCCCAAGGTTCTGGCAAAATCCTGCACCAGAGTCAACAAGAATCCTGCCGGCTGCATCTGGCCAACAGACTTGTTTTGTTTAGCTTTTCTGAAAAGCTTTTTGAGGAAAAACATTAATTGAAAACATTTAGAAATCAAAAAATTTCACATAACATCCACATTTCACATCTCATGAAAAACTGGACAATATGTGGACCCTGTGCAATTCTGCCTGGCAACCATGACATGGAAGTTAGTAGCAGCGCCCTCTGCAGGTCATCAGAAGGGCTCCAGCTGTATGATCTGCAACCCTATATTGGGCTGAATGAAGAGTTTGAGATTTCTGTCCTAGATCTCCCTGAAAAATCCTTAGTGATACCCATATTATCCTTCATTTCTCAAATGTAGAGACTGTGTGCTAAACCAGGAAGGGGTTGAGAACATTTCACAAAGTGTTTTTAATGTGTGAACTGTTCTCTAGGACCTCGCTAACTCTACAGCCAGTGGTTGTTTTGCTTCTCCAAATCAGAAAAAATAGTTCAATTTGTTTCTTTTTTAAAAAGATTCTATTTACTTTAATTGAAAAAAATATATAGTTACTATGTTGTAAAACATGTCATTTTGAAATATACACTGTGGAATGGCTAATTGAGCTGATTAACATATGCATTTATATTCTTATTTGCTCCATGTTGTACAGTTCAAAAGTAGAAGTGGAAGTAAAAGTAGATTTTCATTTTGAAGTATGGTTGATAAGGATGAGGTGATAATGACTGTATAAATTAGACTTTTGGCACAGAGAGTTAGTACCAGCCATAAGGCAAGATCATCATGGTTGTTTCCAGGGTTCCATCTTGTTTTCACATGTTCATTCACTCAGTCCCTTTCATCACATGGTGATAGTTTGGATCTGGAATGTCTACCAAAGGCCCATGTGGTAAAGGTTTAGTCTTCAGCCTGTGGTGCGGGAGATGGAGCCTATTCAGACATTTCAGGTCAATGAGGATCTGTCCTTGAATGGGACTGTGGGACACTTAGCTCTTCTTTCTCTTTTGTTCTGGCCGTGTTGTGAAGGGGCTTCCTCCACCACTACTTCTGCCTCAATAACTGGTTTCCCACAGGCCCAAAATCAAAGGGCCAATTGGTTACAGACTTAAATCTCGAAAACTACAATCCAAAATAAGCCTTTCTTCTTTTAAAATTGACTTTCTGAGGCATTTTGTTAGGGAAAGCTGACCAACACAGTCCTAGTCCCCATTCCTATTCCCTTGACTACCTCAAAACAACTATTTTAAAGTGTTTAGTATATATCCTTTCTTTATATGTAGATTTTTAAGAGTAGGAAAATTTATTGCGGAATAAGAATAGCCCCTGGGAGATAGGAGGGGTCCTGAATGGGTTGGCCTATATGTATTTTTATAAATGTATATATTACATGTCATGTGCAAGTACTTTTTAAATTAACACAAATAGTGTAAATTCTAAATATCATGTGGCTTTTAATTATTGTTGGGTGTTATGTCTTTAAAAACTACCCAAGGTTGTAAACCTCCTTGCTACCTTCTACTCCTCAGAGTGTGTTCTTGTCATTCTTATCCTCTCTGCCACCTGTGGACACTGGACTCTTTCCCAGTTCTCACACCACAAACAGTGTTGTCAGAAACATCACAGGGACTTTCACTAGCACACAGTATCAAAGAATGATGATGGTCCCTTGGGCAAAGTGAATGCCCGTGCCGAAATAACCAGAAAACTGAAGCACACAACCGTGTCATGATAGAAAGGCAAAGTAATTCATTAGTTTCCCATGGATGCTATAACAAATTGCCACAAACTTGATGTCCTTCAAGAACAGAAATTTATCACTTGGCAGTTCTGAAGAGTAGAAGCCGAAAACCAGTATCACGAAGCTGAAGTCAGCGTCTTTGGGCCTACACTCCCCGGAGACTTGAGGAGCTGTCTGTTTGTTGTTTCTCGCCGGCTGCTAGCATTCCTTAGCTATGGCCATTAGCAGTCTGGCCTCTAAGGCCAGCATCGCGGCGTCTCTCTGTGCTGTCTTCGTGTCACCTGATGGGTCTGTGCACATCTGTGAAATCCCCTCCCCCTATCTCATACAACGACACTGTCATCACTTAGTTAGAACCCTCCCAGCAAATCCACGATCTTCTCCTGGCTCAAGATTATCAACCTAATCGTGTGCAAAACCATTTTTCCAAGGATGGTAACATTTTCAGGTTTCAGGAACCAAGACCTTGTATCTTAGGGACCATATTTAAGTCATCTTAAGGCAACAGTTTAGAAAACATTTTCTGAAGTGGAATTATTGGAACAAAGGGACCAAGAGTTTAAAATAAGCATGATAAATAGTTAAATAAATAGTACAGCGAAAGGAATAGATTGTAGAATGGCTGCAGTTAGAGGAATAGTGGGGAAGTTCTGCAGCACAAAAGTAGAAAAGACAAAGAGAACACAGAAAGGCTCATAGATAGTGAGGCTACAATGAAATGCAAATAATGCTAGTAAACTAGCAAGGAAATTATTAGAAAGAATAGTGTAGATACATTTCCCAGATTAAAGGCTCTTTAGATGCTGAAGTAGAAAGAGAAAGAATGAATATTAGAATAAACTTTTTTTTTTAGGTTTTTTGAGACAGGGTCTCGCTTTGTAGTTCAGGCTGGCCCTGAGCTCAGCCTCAAACCCACATCACAGCAATGCTCCTGCCTCTGCCTCCCGAGTGCTGGGATTACAGGCGTGAGCCACCACGCCCGGCACTGTGGTGTATGGTACTGGTTGCTGCTGGGCGTGAGTATCCACGCCCAGTATTGTTATGTGGTTACCAGGGATCGAACCTGGGTCCTTGCGCTTGCAACACAGGTGCTGGAACCATTGAGCTATATCCCCAGCTCCTAAAGCCTTTTTTTTTTTAAGCAACACTTGCACGTTGTTTAAAACATCAAATCATACAAAATGAAAATAATCTTCTGCTCTAGAGTCAAGAATATTCAGATCTTTTAGCAGTTTCTTCTGGAACTTATTACCATGTTTAGAAATGTTATGTTTATATTACTCTTTCCCAAGTTTCCCTTTTAAGATATTATCTGCTGTCTTGAACATGTTCACATATAAATTCACTGTCTTGCTATTTCTCTCCCCCCCACACACTTCTTGTTTCCACATAAAACTATGCATTTCACCCAGTATGTTCACTCATTTTTAATTTAATATCTAAGTCAGAGTTTATATTTTTACAGCTATAGAAGTATCATTTACAGTTGAGCCCCACAATATACTATGAGCGGGACTTTGATTGATACTTTCAATCCTATCTTAAAACTTTTTCTTTCTTTTTTTTGTGGCGATGGAGTTCAAACCCCAGCATCATGAATAATAAAATCTCCAAACTTCTGACCTGGGAAATTTTGTTTATTCTATCATATCCCTCCTTGTTCTCAATTTTGTCCCTCTGGAACTTACTTTACTCGGATGTTAGATTCCTATCTCAAATGTGTAGCAGCCATCTCAACCTGGATACTTTGAAAATTGAATTTCTGATCCACTTAACCACTCCGCTCACCTGATTCACCAAAATATCCTCTGTCCGCCATTTTTCCTCTCTTCATGGAGGCAACAGGGCTCCAGGAGTTCAGAAGTCATCCTGGAGGACGGGCTTAGGCCCTCATCCAATTCTTCAGCAAGTCAGTAGATCCTGGTTTCAAAATGTACTCACACCTAGCCTCTTCTCACTACTCAGCTTCTAGCTGCCACTGATGTCACCTGGATTTCTGCAAAACCTTGTTCTCGACTCTTTCTCTGCTTCCAAGTTAGAGCCACAGTGTCTTGATTTTTCTTTCTTTCTTTCTTTTTTTTTTTTTTTTTTTTGGTGATAGCAGGGATCAAACTCAGAACTTTGCACTTGGTAGGTAGGCGGCATAAATCTCAGCCCTACATACTGTCTTGTCAAAAGCTGAACATACTTCTGTGACTCTCCATTTGACCAGAAAAAAAAAGTCAAAGCCTATTGCTGGACCCCCTGGAGCCCACTATTTCTGGATTCTTAATGTTCAGCCTGCTCCAGCCTCAACTATGCCACAGAAATTCCTTCTTTGTCTAACTGGAATGCTCATGTTAATATCACCTCCTTAGAGTCTCTGCCTAAATGGTCCTCAGTGATGTATTGACATAGGAGATTAGGGAGAAATAGAACTGGCTGGAGAAGAAGGTGTGGCCTGTTAATTTCAAACTCTCCAAATACATGGGCAAAACCATTCCCAAAGCCCTTAACTTCCCTCAAGCAAGTTTTCAATAAGATGGCCTAGACCGGGCTTCAGCTGGAGGCACCAGATCCCAGCACTGATTGCCAGGAATCAAATGCAGAAGTTCTCAACAGTCCTCCCCAAGGTTTGGACAGTGTAAAAGGACACCGCCATGGAGAAGAGCTTGCAATCATGGCTTTCTTCAAGAGAGTCCACTTTCTTTCTCACTCTTTACTTTCACTTCTTTTCAAATAAAATTTGCCAGTACTGCCACTACTTTTTTTGGGTGTTTTTTTGTTTTTGTTTTTGTTCTTTTTGGCTAGGTTCATTTGATTCTTTGTTCTAGATGAGAAGAACCTGGAATCTAACTCCAGGAGGGGAGGCAAACAACCCCCAAACCAGTAATGTTTATTACGTGAGCCATTTCTAGAAGGAGCTACTGGATGATGACAGTATATCTGATCACTACCACAAATGGAAAAAAACAAAACAAAATGAAAAATTGTTAAAACTCACCCAGCACTACCAAATCCTTTACTCTGTTCTTTCTCTGTCTCTGTCTCCGTTTGTTCCCTCCCAACCCATCCTTTCTCTCTCTTTTTTCTCTTTCTCTCTCTCAGGATTATCTATGTAATTTAATTTACTTATATAATTTACTATGTAATTTACTAATTTATTATGCATATTTATTAACTTATGCAATTGTGTATAAAGTACTTAAGACAGGAATCTCCTGTTAATTTACCAACTGATACATCTAAAATACCCACATTGGTATCTGGCACAGCAGACATCCAGTGAATAAAGGAAGGAAAGAAGATATGCTTACAACTTGTCTTCCATTTTTCTGTCTTGACATTTTCCTTTTACCACTGCAATATTTTTCATCTTTATTTTCTGAACCTTGTACTGAGTTTTTTTTTTTTTTCTAGTTATATTTTATTTCTTAAAGGTGTTCGTTTTGCTTTAGACAGGATCCCACTATGTAGATCAGGCCGGCCTTGAATTTACTATGTAGGCCACGCTGGCCTCAGCCTCCTGAGCTCTGGGGTTACAGGCATGCGCCACCATGCCCAGTTTAAAGACCTTTTTTGTGGTTGTTGTTATGTATTGTTGTTTGCAATCTCTCTTGATATGTTCCTTTTCCTTGAATTGTCTCTGTTTCTTCATTTTTGCTTGTTTGTTTTCAGAACAGAAAAATGTTTTCTTCAAATTTCTGATGACTGTCTACATTTCAAATAGAGATAATAAAGGCTTATTGGAAATTGTGCATATCTGGATGAAACCAGGCAATGGCTGGTTTTCCCTGGGTGGTGACAGATGTCACTGGCATTTTCCTAGGGGACCTCCACATGCTGACGGTGACAGCACAGGGAGGGAAGGGAGTGACCGGTTCTTCTTAGCTCCCCTCGGGGGCTCACGGCTGTTCCAGCAGCCATAGTTATGGGACCTGAGCAGAACACAAAGCGGGGGTAGGGAGTGGAGATGCTGGGTTGCAGCCTGGTTCAGTACGTGGACTTTCAGTTGAGATTCTCATTAGGTACAGAACTGAACTTTGTCCTAAGTTGGTCCCCAAGCTCAGTGCTCATAGAGATCAACCCTTCTGGTCTTCTCCCCGGGGAGAGGATCAAAGACTGCCCTGGGGGGGTTGACTGTTTATGTCAAACATCCATTTTTTTTCCTTGCTTTTAGCTCTACTTTTGTCCCCCGCTTATTAATTGCCCAGTATTTCCAATTTCTGGAACATTCTAGAGTTTACTGGTGTAAATCTACTCCCTTGTCCTGGCTTTTCAGCAGTTGAGCTTTTGGCATTCTTTTGTAACCTCCTTTGATCCCTTGATGGGATAAAATTTCCAAAGTTTTGTTGAGCTCTCTCCTCTGCTATGTTTTCTTCCATTTTTTTCCTTTTGAGTTTATGTATGTTTAGCTTGTTTTATTCGTTTAGAGGGATTTCGGAAAGGAACAAAAATTAAAATATACTAATATATTTAATTGGAAGTTATTTTGCGTCATCTCTGACATAAATATTTATTTAAAATAAACCCTTGCTACTTTTCATTTCCATTTCATTTTTAAGGGTCATTTCTTGGATTTTTCTATATTCTTTCTAAGTTAATCAAAATTTAGACTTCACATTCTTTCTAGAAAACCACCTATAGCTCTGAAAAGGATAAAGATGGATAACTGGGGTCGGGGAGTTAGCTCAGTGGTTCCGGCACCTGTCTTGCAAGCGCAAGGGCCCGGGTTCAATCCTCAGTAACCACGTACAATACTGGACGTGGAGACTCTCGCCCAGCAGCAACCAGCACCACATACCACAGTGCCGGGTGTGGTGGCTCATGCCTGTAATCCCAGCACTCGGGAGGCAGAAGCAGGAGGATTGCTGTGATGTGAGTTTGAGGCTGAGCTCAGGACCAGCCTGAACCACAAAGCGAGACCCTGTCTCAAAAAAAAAAAAAAAAACAAACAGAAAGATGGATAACTGTAAGATTTTGATCCATGTGAATTTCAGTTTGGTGAAAGTATAAATCATCCACAGAACAAAGTTAAGGTAGAGCAGTTATTTATAATAATTAGGAAAGACTACTTGCTATATGAAGGTAAATCACTGATCTAATTATGATTAATAGATGTATTTAAAGTATTGTGCAATTTTTAGTGTGTAGTTATATATAATGATCCAGAGTTTATGGAACTGAGTTTATATGAGGACACTGCTCATCAAATGAAATTACATTTTACTTCACATATTCTTATTTCTGCGATGCTATCTAAATGTTTCTACTTCTTGAAGGCATTTCAACAGTTTTAAATGGTGGCGGGAGCACTGAGATTCAACCCTGTATACCATTAGTCCTCTCCCTACAGAGTTATTTTTCCCAACACCCCCACCCCTTTTATACTTAGAATGAATCTAGGGCCTTTGCACTGATCTACATTCCCATATTTTAATTTTTTTTTTAATTTTGAGACAGGATCTTCCATATTCCTAAATTTCCTAGGCTGGGCTTCAGCTAGCAATCTTCCTATTTAACTCCTAGAATACTGGGATGACAAGCATGCACACACATGGCTTATTTTATCCCAACTTTTTGAGACTCATGTCTATTTGGGGCAAATTGTAGAAACATCACAAATGTCTCTCTACTTATGAATGGATACACACGTTACACAGCAACAGAAAAGAATGAAGCCCCACTACATGCCCTACCGTCGATGATTCAAGAGAAGTGAACAATCACTCATAAAAGGTCAGATATTATATCATTGCATTTACATGAAGTTTTAGAAAAGGCAAACCTATAGAAATAAAAATGGAGGGTAGAGATTTAGTTCAGTGGTTCTAGCACCTGCCTTGCAAGTGCAAAGTCCCAGGTTCATTCCCCAGTAACCGCATACAACAATACTAGGCGTGGTGACTCATGCCCACTATCAATGAGTAACACACACCACAGTGCCAGGTGGGATAGCTCATGCCTGTAATCCCGGCACTCAGGAGGCAGAGGCAGGAGGATTATTGAGTTTGAGGCTGAATTCTAGACTCCCTTGATCTGGGCCAGCCTGAACTACAAAGAAAGACACTGTCTAAAAAAAAAAAAGAAGTAATGTTACTAGGCCTTGGAGTAAGAGCAATGAGTAGTGACAATGCTTATGAGGTATCTTTCAGAGGAGATAAAATTTCCTAGATTTAAACAATGATGAATAGGACACACCACTGTGAATACATAGTAAAAAACAAAAACAAACTACTTTCATAAGGTTAATGTTAAGGTTAATGTTATGGTATGAATTATACTACAATGAAGTTCTTTTTTTTTTTTTTTTTTTTGAGACAGGGTCTCTCTTTATAGTTCAGGCTGGCCCTGAGCTCAGCTTTGAACTCAGCAATCCTCCTGCCACTGCCTCTCCGGTGCTGCGATTACAGGCCTGAGCCACCACAGCCAGCACTGTGGCATGTAGTTCTGATTGCTGGTGAATGTGGGTCTCCATGCCCAGCACTGTGGTATGTGGTTACCTGGGATTGAACCTGGGCCTTTGCACTTGCAAGGGAGGTGCTGGAACCACTGAGCTAAATCCCTGGTCCTAAAATAAAGTTCTAATTACAAAAGAATTTTTCTGATTATCTTGAACTATGTTTATTTTACCAGGCAGTTGTTGAAATCAAGCACTTACAAGGTCCGCATACATTGACGAGTCTCCGAAGGCTCTTAAAATCTGTCCCTGTTCCCAGCCTCCTCTTCCTCATGCCCCTTGCTGTTTGGAGCCTTAATTGCTACAGCAGGTTACAGTTTCGGTCGCGCTGGAATGTGTGATGATGAATTTCTTTTATTTCAAATGTTCTCTCTGCTCCTTTAACATCTTACCTTCAGCCTGGAAGGGGGAGCCTGAGCTCCTGTTGGAGGGAACTCTGATCGTTCAGAGACACAGACACACACATTCTCATTAGCCTGCTTCCCTCAGCATCCCCCTCCACGCACCCCCTCAACCTCCCTGGTTGCTGACCTCTGCCTGTTCTCCATTACCCTCCAGCCCACCCCGGCCTCCCCAGGGTGGCACACAGAATTGCAACTCCAGATGTGGACTGAGCAGGGAAGCATCCAGTGGGAGGATTATTTCCCTTGATCTGGTTACCATATAAATTAAGATCTCATTAGCTACTTCACTCTCAGGCTCACACTCTTGATTCATTCTCTCCTCAAAATCAATCAAAATATCCAAGGTGCATTTGTATGTGGGGGTGTCTGTTTTCCCGTACAAACGTCTAACACTAGATTGTATATTTGACAGCAGAATTTCTGAACTTCAATGCAGGCTTTCGTTTTTATTTATTTGTTTCAAATCTATTGTTTGGATTTCTGTCCATCTGTGAAATGTTTAGCAGCCTTTTAAAAAGTGCACAAATCGAGAAGCATCTCTCTCTGTTGCAAAGTCAAGTACAGGACCCCACTGCCCTTCTGGGGAGCTCTTCTTTCCGATGGAACAGTGGTGCCTTGTTTCTTTGCCTCCTTCAGTTTATTCAGCTTTAAGTACAGAGTTATACCATCATCTAACCCTTAGCTTATCGTGTGCCATACAAGATTACTAGGGAAAGTTGAAAATGTTGGTGTCTACATTACTCTGGTCCCAAATTAATAATTCTAATCTTTGGGTTTAGATCTTTTTCTTAAAAAGTCCCCTAAATTGATTTAACAGGACTTCCTCCTTGCTCTCTTTTACCTCGTCATTCATTTTCCTGTTTTTTTCCTTGCTTGCTTTTGTCTGGTTTTGCTTTGTTATCATTTGAGATGAGGTCACATGGCTCCTCCCAGGCTGGTCTCAAGCCCTAGACCCAAGTGACCCTACTGTCTCAGCCTCTTGAAGGCTGTGCATGAACTTCAGAGGCCCAGCCACTGCTCCTGGATCTTTGTCTCTCTTTGAATTTTGCCTCATCCCTTTGACACTTCGGTAAAACATTCATTGACTTTGGTATTTGTTTCTTTAGGAAAGTATCTTCTCACATTCTAAAATTCCCTAAGAGTGTCTTGATTTAGATACTCTTAAATGAGTATGGTGTTAAATACCACATGTATATAGCATATAGCAAAATGTTACCCATTTTACATCCTTTCCTGGGAAATGACAAGTTTAAACCTCTGTGAGGGACAGGGTATAAAAAGGGAGTGCCAAAGCCAAATGTAAATGCAATAAATTCCACTCCAAAGTTAGCCGGGAAGCTCAGACTTCCTTTTGTAACAATCTGAAAGGAAACTCCTGGCTTCCTAAACCCACTCACTGGGTGAAGAGCCTGTCTGAGAGGCCGCAAGGCCGTGGGGATACACTGGGCCATCTTCCTTTCTCTGTATGACATTGGCTCTTTAGACTCACATCAGGCGCTGCACTTCGCTCACCATGATCAGGGGAACAAATGTAGCAGGTAAATTCGATGCATCGCCCCTTTGTTGTCACTTATTCCAGGAGCATCTGGGCGGGATTGCAAGGAACTTTCCGCACTTTCTCTGTTTGGTGGGCTGATCACACTCTGGGAAGATCTCACGTTCTTTTTTTAACTAGGGGTGGCCCCACGTTCCAAATGGAAAACAGCCAAGCTCTGGGCAGGAACAGATGGCTTCGTTCTGCAAGATGTAAACTTGATCTTGCTTGGTGGATGTTTCTCTTGCTAAAATAGTACACAAAGCAGTAAATAAGCAAATATTCTGCAGGAATCCTGTGGGGGGTGGCGCAGGGAAGGCTTCTCTGTCAAAGCTGAGAAACATCTTTGGCCTGGACAAGATGCATGGACTGAGGGTTATTCAGAGCAGGGAGTGGGTGTTCTTTGGTTCAGGAAGACGTTCTAAATGTTACCATATTAATGGAGCTCATAACTTTACTAGTAGATTAATGAGGATCTGAAAGATAGGGTAAGTCTGATCTGTTACTGGATAATGTGGTGATTTATGTCTGTGATGTAATAAGGAAGCCCTAATTAACAGACTACAGGGGAAACCCCCACCGGGCCTTTTCACTTAACCAAAGCTTCCTTCATCGAAAGAAATTTTGAAATGTCATTGAAAAAGCTTTATGGACTCAGGATGTAAAAGCAGACTGAAGCCTATTAAATGCTGAGCAGAGTCAGTAACACTGACTTCAGTCCACTGAGACTTCATATCACTCCTTCTGAAAATTTCTAAATCAGAACAAATTACTATGAAAATATGATTTGTGGTAACAAAATAGATCAGGGTGTTTGCAGTGTCTCAACCATACATTACAGTCAGTTCTTTTCAAAGTATGAGACACTCACCTGCAGTCTAATTTTCACTCTTGTTATAACTTTGAAATGAATTCTTAGCATCAACGAGCTATTAAAAACAAGGCACTCATTTTTAAAGTGAATTTTAAACTCCCCCTTTGGGGAGGCCAATGAAAATATCTCAGCATGTCAGATCTT
>PVIR01009694.1:0-52370 GCA_004026965.1 Petromus typicus | reverse complement strand
CCAGGCAATCCTCCTGCCACTCCCTCCCAAGTCCTGGGATTACAGGTGCACACATAACCTACTTGTAGAAGACAAAGCATTTCCTTGCAGTGCTTGCTAGGTGAAGCTGTGCTATACTACTGATGGTTGCTCTAAATTAATATAACAACTATAATTTTAAGTATTACTTTTTAGACACTGCCCAGCCTCTATATATTCTATGAAACTACAAAACTTTTAATAATTTACAAAGGATCACTCAAAGCACAAAGAAAAAACTCTTGGAAGTTAAAAATGTTATAGTAAAAAATATCATCTCATGTGCAAATATCATATCTTTTCTCTGGTATGAGAAAATGAAGTTGTAACTGAGTTATAGTATGTATATTTGATATTGTGGAATACAAAATATTTAAAAGAGAAGAGCATGTATGAGTAAATAATGCGGGGAAAAAGAATGTGATAGTAATAAAGAAAAAAGGAAACAAAGACTATGTATATAGGGGGTGGGGGATTGCAGGGCAGGGGGAAGGGGAAAAATGAGAATTAAGTCATGTCATATTGTGGTACAAACTCTCAATGTTGAGTGCAATGATGGTGTGTATTCATAATGGACCAATAAACTTAAAAATATATATATATAATCTCAAAGTTCAAGAAGAAAGATCCTCAAGAAATTAAATTTGAGGGCCGGGGAGTTAGCTCAGTGGTTCCGGCGCCTGTCTTGCAGGCGCAAGGGCCTGGGTTCGATTCCCCGGTAACCACATAACAATACTGGGTGTGGAGACCCACACCCAGCAGCAACCAGTACCACATAGCACAGTGCCGGGCGTGGTGGCTCACGCCTGTCATCCCAGCACTCGGGAGGCAGAGGCAGGAGGACTGCTGTGATGTGAGTTTGAGGCTGAGCTCAGGGCCAGCCTGAACCACAAAAGCGAGACCCTGTCTCAAAAAACCTAAAAAAAAAAAAAAAAAAGAAAGAAATTAAATTTGAAAAGGATGAGATTGAAAAAAGAGGAGGAGGAAAATAGCAAATGTGAGGGTTGGTGTAGAAAGACCTACATGAGAACATGAAGAGACACAAGAGGAGAGCTGGCAGTGACAGCAGGAGAACAAAGAGTGCCCATGAGGGAGCAAGTGGCCGGCACAAACATAAAGCTCCCTCTCCCTGGCTGGCCCACACCTGAGGCACAGGGCATCATGATGAGATTCCAGACCAGGAACGAGGAGGAGACTCTCCAACCTCAGCTACAGACAGGGTACATCTCACAGCTTCTGTGTGTCCCACCGCAACACCAAAAGCCAGGAGGTAAAGGAACTAGGATTCCGGACCACAATTTCCCCCCTAACTCTACACCCAGCCAAAGCAAAGACAAGAGTGAAACCAGGATATCTCAGACATACAAAGCCTCAGAAACCTTTATGCCACTCACTTTCTCCAAGGAGAGGGACTTCCACTGAGGCAGAGGAAGAGGGAGGGAAATGGCGTCCAGCACAAGGAATTTAACAAAGGACAAGGCAAGAATTCCAAGGCTGCTGAAAGAAAATGCCAAAATGCCAGATTTGAGCAAAGACAGCACGTTTCAGGACATTTCCGATGTGAGATTATACTGGGAGGAGATTCAGTCTGTCAGCAAGTCTCAGGATGAACTGGGTACACAAGAAACATGAACAATACCAACCTGTCCAAAAATGTCTAGATCAGAAGACCTAAAGAAGGGAAATAACGATGTGTTCACGTTATTCACGATGTATTCACGTGGAGCTGGGGCTGCGTACACCAGCTGAAGAGCAACAGCCTCAGTAGGAAGACAAAACACAATACCTAACACTGTGAGGAAATCTCGAGAAGCGGGAGCACCAGTAGGTTACTTAGGGACATGAAAGGAAGTATAAAAATATTTAGTTCAACAAATAATTACCTTTAGGACACTGGAAGCAGAAGTGGGAAAACGAGGCACAGAATGCTACTTTTCATTCTGAATCCAGCAGAACAATCCCACTTCCTAAATAGAACTACATATACTATTTATGAAACATAAAAGTTAGTTCTTAAAAATGGAAGTGAGCTAGGTCAGAGAAGAATACTGGCCATTATTTTTCAAGAATCTACTCTGTTGGGAATATATCAGATCTTTACAGAGTGCCTTTTGCCAGGGCTGGAGAGAGCCCAAGCCTACTGTATGGGAAGTGAGTGTCCTGCTCTAGCCCACAGCAGAAATCCTCTGCAGGCCAGTTTCGGAGTAGGGCTGGCTCCATTTCGTAGAGGAGAGAACTGAAAATGAGACTGCATGATGAAAAATTTCTTAGTCTCTTTTTTAAAAAAATTTGTTTAATGTATTTACCTTTCCAGCTGTAGCAAAATATTCACCATCTGGAGACCATTCCATCAAATGCACAGATACTGAGGTTCTAAGAAAAACAAACTTAAACAGTTAGCACTTTTTAAGTTAGGCACACTGTATACATAAATGATCATGACTTTCATAACATCAAAGGCACAATCAACAAAGCGTGTTTCTGCCTCCCTAAAACAATTCACCTGACTAAACATGTAACTTAATTAAAACTAAACTGAAGCCTGCTTCTGAGAAAGCAGAATAAAAGCAAATGCATACAGGACACCCCCACACACTCATGAGCATCCTAACCGAAGGGCTAAATTATCCTCACCCCAGCGCCCGCCTTGCTGATCAGCCTGTTCGTACACTCTTACCAGTAGTGCTCATGCGCAGCCTCCACCCTCCCCAGGTCAGAGTGACCAGCAACACCCCTCACCACCCACACCCAACTGAGGAGTTCCCGCGTGGCAGGACTTCCTGGAGCTCTAGCTAGGAAAGAACCACTGTCCTTCTTTATGCGAAGAGCTGCAGCACAGACTGGAGAATGGCAGAATGGTTTCAAGTGGAAAGCTCTACTTTCTTGGTTTCTAAATGGAATGGTACCATCAAAAAATAAGGACTTTTGAAAAAGACAACAGAACTTAGGAAGCATTTTTTAAAAGTAATAAACATGACAGAGTTAGACACTAACTTGCACTGCCAGACGCACTTCCAATCATTTAAAACAGGAGGAATTTTACTATCGGTTTCCTCCTCTTCTTCCAGAATATCACCTCCTGGAGGAGCCCACAACTGAATCGAATCAGTTGCTGTCAACAACCTGTTATCTGAAAATTAAAGAATGCCCTGATGAATAAGCAAGGATTGTCTGGGCAAAGAAATGCACATATGAGCTGCTGTGTAGGCCCGTGACTGGTGAAAAATAAGTAATACCACATATAAAAACATTTGGAGTCGAGTCTCCTAGAAGAAGTAGGAAAAAAATGATAATTTCAACAAAGAACAGTTCTTACAAAAGATTTGAGAACAAGAAAGAAAGCTTACTGGCAAAGAACTACAATGTATCAAGCAAGTTTAAAAACAAGAATAAAAAAACAAAACTAGAACGACAAATCCCCAAAACTCTGATATACACCATATAAAATATTCTCAGGATAGCCAAGCTTGGTGTGCACAGCTGTAATCCCAGTATTCGGAAGGCAGAAGCAGGGGGACTGCCCCAAGTTTAAGGCCAGTCTGGGATACAGAGTGAGTTCAAGACCAGCCTGAACTCCAAAACACACACAAAAAAATCGTTCTCAGGATGTAAGAAAGACTGCAAATTAGTGAAATGTTCTCTATATGAAATATAAAAGTGTCAATAATTTTAAGTGTAAAAGGGGACAACAGTTATCACTAAAGTTTTTAATCTTTTATAATTAAAAGCAGTAATTTCCTGAAATATAAATGATATCAAAAAGGTGGAAAATTTTTGGTCCCTGTTTTATTTATAATTTTGTTTCTTATTAAATACAGTAAGAATCAGCTATGGCATGTTACCCTGCTTTGTTTATAATTTTGTTTCTTATTAAAAGAGTAAGATAAGGAATAGCGCATCTTAACTAAGGAAACAAGTCACTGTTTCTTGAAATAAAACATTGAGAGGCAGGGGCAAAAAAGCACAGAAAAGGTTAGAACAGTAAACTAGACACAACATAAAGCAAAGAATTCAAAAAGAAGAAAATATAACATTGATCTTTTTCCTATTATGAAAGTACATATTATACTGTCATACATTTAAAACAAATATTCAATTTTTCTAATTTCTAAGTAACTGCTAAATACCTTGAGGGTCCCATGCCAAGTTGTATGTCACAGAGCTCAAAAAAAACTGTCCAGTTTTAAGCCACTGACGCTTGAGTTGCTAGATCATATAGAGAAAAAAAAAAAAAAGATCTTTAAAATATCCAAAAACACTACTATTTTACCATTTTTTAAATAAGATCTTACAATCTGAAATAAAGATGTGAATATTTTACTGCTATTTTCACAGTGTTTTTAAAACAACTTTCAGTGGTCCTGCTTACTTACTCTACCATGTAGAGCTGTGCCATTCAACAAATGAGGCCTCCCAGGATTACGCCTGGTGCGCTAAGGATGCTCTCTCTCTTCTGAGCCTCCATGTTCCCACCAAGAACTAGCTAATCCCCACCCCCACTGTGCCATCTCCTCCGACGGTCCACCATCCACGCTGATCCACCCAGTGCTCTGTTACAGCACACAAATGTTTTCATCTTTAGTGCTTGTCACACCTGCTACAAAGATGTTCAAACATGTTATTAAAACAAAATAACCTCACAGTGAATAGAATCATTATGTACTGCAAATGTGTACTAATTCTGAAAATAGATGCACAGTAGAAATACAAACTATCATGATCATATGGACTGTCTAATAAACATTTTATACACCTCCAAAGAAGTCAACAGATTTGAAACTATAATGTATGTAATCTACAAACCATCTATTATATTTTAACAATTTCTGTCCTTTTTAGCGTTTTCATGCTAAAAAGTAATTTAGGGCTAGAGATTTAGCTCAGTGGCACTGTGTCTGCCTCACAAGTGCAAGTTTCTGAATTCAATCCCTGGTACTAAAAAAAAAAGTAAGCTAAAGTTTAAATCAAAAACCTTTTCTATGACATACTTTGTTCTAAATAAATAAATGTCTAGTTTATGTCTTTGTTGTACTTTAATAAACGTATAATGTCCTTTAGTGAAAATATAGTATCATGTACAGCCACATCAGCTTAGGCAAGTTAGACAATAACTGTCTAGCAAGTATAATAATTTTTAAAATGTTAATGCTTTTTATAATAATTTTAATACTTCAATAATTTACACAAGATTCCTTAAATACTTAAGAATTTTAAGATATGCCTATAAAATCTATACTTCAATATCTAAAAGTAATTTTATACTTTATAATCCAAAAAACAGCTATCTTTTAAATCTTACAAATCAAATTATCAGTCACAATAGTATTTTAAATAATTGTATCACTCCTAAGGTTACAGATGACCCTGATATTTTTTTCTTTGGTGTTTAATCTATGAGCCAACTACAGTACATCACAGAAATTTTCAATGTGCAGCCTGGAAATCTTAAAAACCAATTTTTTTCAGTAGTACTGAAGACTGAACTCAAGGTCTTCAGTGAACTACTCCTCCAGCCCTTTCTACTCATTTTATATCAGACAGGGTCTAACTTGCTAAATTGGCCTAGCAGGGCTTAAACTTGCAATCCTCCTGCCTCACTGGTTACAAGCCTGTACCACCATGCCCAGCTCTGGAAATTTAATATGTTCTCTAGGTGACTTTTTCTGTTTGTGATGCTGGAATTGAACCCAAGACCTTGTTATATGTGCTAGGAAGGCACTCTACCAATAAGCTTCAACCCCAAGGCAATCACAAGCACTTCAAAATTTGACATCCATTTCCTGTTACTACTATAGAAAAAGATTAATTTAATTTACTCTGTTTCACAGAAATGTAAAAAGAAACATCCAAATATAGATATTTAGTGAAACTACTAAGATTAGTTAAAATGCATTTCACTTCACAAAACAATCTTTAGGCTGGGCATGGTAGCACAGAAATCTGGAGGTCAAGACAAAAGGATCATGACTTCAAGGCCAACCTAGGCTACACAATATATCCTGTCTCCAAAAAATTAAAAATATAATGAATAAATTAAAAAATAAAAATAATAAACATTTCTTTGGAGCTGGACACACTTGAAGACCCAGCTACTTGGAGGTCTGAGACTAGATAACAATGAGCCTAGGAGTTTGAAACCAGCCTGGGCAACACAGTGAGACCCCGTCTCAAAAATCAAACAAAAATAATTTTTAAATGACTTATTAACTTCTGACATTTAGATTTAACATTTGCAGTTTGGATTTTTTTTTTAGCAGCAATTAAGTTCTAAAGTATGTAATAATTTTTAATGGAGTTGATAATTTCTGAACACCAAATAAAAAATTAAAACATAGTGCTCAATGGTATGTGCATGTTATCAGTTTGGGGTGCAAGACTTCTTAGCTGCACAGATTATCTAAGTGCCTAACTATCGTCAATAAGTATTCAGGGGTACTGTATCTGGTGGGTGCCAGAATTTATTCTCAGTACTTGGGATGTATTCATGAACAAAAACAAACTTCCCAATTCTATGGCACTTACATTCTGAGTAGTGAGCAATAAATGAATAAATAAACAAGGTAGTCCCATGGAAAAGTTAAAGACAGATAAAGAGGCAGAAGTTGCATTTGTAAAGGTAGTGAGGATGGACCTCACCAAGATCCTGTCACTGAGTAAAGAAAGCTGGCCTTGCAGCTGCACATTCCAAAGAGAATAGCTGACACTGCGCTCAGTGAGTAGGGACAACACTCCAATGAGGCTGGAAAGAAACCCAGGGTGGGAGAACAGCAGGACGTGAGCTCTGAGAGGTGCTGTGCTGTCCTCCACTTGCTCCCAGGCAGTGAGCAGGGACCAGGAGCTGTGTCAGAACGAGCCGCTCCTGAATACTTGACTGGGGAAAGGGAGCTGACAATGCTCTGGGGAGGTGGGCTCCTGAAAGGCCCTGACCACTGGCACACTGACATTCCAGCCACTTCTAGCCCAGCTCCTGTGGTGCTCTTACTGCAGTGGACCAGATACTAAAGCTAACGAGAATCAGTTAGAAAACTGAAAAAGTTAAGTACATTCTAAAAGCATTCTACTATTATTAATACTTACACAATTCCTCTTATGAGAATTTATGCCCAGAGGCTCAAATATACACACAGCATTTCCATATGACGCTGCAATCTAAAAAGAAAAAGTACAGCACAGCTATTTTTTTTAAAGTACAATAAACACAATAACAAATAAACTCATGATGTTTAATACATCCCCAATGCAGCCCTGATTGACGATCTGTTTCCCACCATGGACATATCTGGAAGTGTATGAAGAGTTAAGAATCTAAAAAAATTCAGTAGACTTTATTTTACAAGTACAAAGTTGACCTATTCAAAAAAAAATCATCTTTTCTAATACCTTTAATATAGAAATAAATTTATTCACAAAAATATACTCCAATGGCACATGTCTTTTAGAAACTATAATCCTGTCAATGTAATATATAAACCATGGAAAGTAGAGAAAGACACTGAATAATAACAGCCTACAAGAACACAACATATAAACACCTTGGGAGGCCATCTACAAGGAAAACAAAAATTCAGAGCTGAACAGTCACAGAGCCACCCACTGTAGCTGGAGACAAGAGGTGACACTTCAGCACGGGCTGGGGATCAGGAGGACTGCGTTCTGGGTAGCCACCTGGTAACAGGCAGCAGAAGCCTGTTCCTAGAAGCTGCCAGAGCCTGTCTGCCAATAATTCCTGACGGTCAGTTCCTAGTTTATCTTCCTGATAAGGAGAGGATCAGCTACAAGGTAGAGACCAAAAGCCATCCCTTCTGACACAGAAAATTTCACTAGGGTCAGGTGTGGAAGTGTGCACCTGTAATTCCAGCTACCTGGGAAGCTGAAGCAAGAGGATCACAAATTTGAAGCCAGCCTAGTTAACTTAGTGAGACCCAGGATCAAAATTTTAAAATTTACAAAGGGCTGGGAATGCAGCTCAGCATCCTCTGAGTTCAATTCCAGTACTAGAGAACAAAACAAAAACTACACTAGATACATATTCTTTTAAAGCCTAGTAAAAAAAGCAACTGAGATTTTAAAGTACTCTCCCACCAAAAGGTGACTTTAAGTGTCCCTAATACCTAACACTCTTTTCAAGACACAGTCCACAGTAGTCGAGAAGCTACTTCAGACGCCTGCTGAAAATACCTTGTACCTGTCTGACAATCACAAACATGAGGATGGGGCTATATAAACTAACAGAGAGGGCACCGAGGACAACACACAGGTCCTGTCCACAGTTCTGTCTTCTTTAAAGAGGTACTCAATAGCAGAGACAGGCCACTCTGCCTCCCACAGTTATGAACACTGTTACATATATGTATGTATGTATGTATGTATGTATGTATGTGCGTGTGTGTGTATAAATTTATTTTTTTTTCCTTTGGTTTTTGAGACAGGGTCTCCCTTTGTAGTTCAGGTTGGCCCTGAGCTCAGCCTCCAACTCACATCACAGCAATCCTCCTGCCTCTGCCTCCCGAGTGCTGGAATCACAGCTGCGAGCCACCACACCCGGCACTGTGGCATGTGGTACTGATTGCTGCTGGGCATGAGTCACCATGCCTCGCATTGTTATATGTGATTACTGGCGATGGAACTCAGGACCTTGCATTTTCAAGGCAGGTGCTAGAACCACTGAGCTAAATCTGGAGGCTAAGGCAAAAGGATCATCATGAGTTGAATGCCAGCCTAAGCTACATGGTGAATTAAGAGGCCAACCTGGATTACACAAAATTCCCCCAAAATAAAGTTTTTCTCCCAGAAAATCTGTTCATTGTGATTGTCACCAGAACTTAATTTATTAAAGCACACCTCTGACAACTATTCCATATAAATATCAAATGCCAAGCTTACAAAGGCAGGCTTAAAGTAACTCTCTTTGTCCTACAAAATGAGTAATGAAAAATTAAAGCAATCTTACACTCTTTGCATGTTGGGGTTGTCCTTTTATGGGGATGGAAGTACTGAGGATTAAACCCAGGGTCTTCATACTGAGCTATATCCTCGGCATTTAATTTTTATTTTGAGACAGGGCTCCTTTAATTACCCAAATTGAGATAGAACTTGTGATCTTCCTGCCTGAGCCTCCCAGAGTGTTGGCATTATGGGCATAAATCACTGAGCCTAGTCTGATTCTGCTTTTAAAATAAGCATAAAGTATGCTTTGGAGGGGGAAAAAAAATCGGAAAAGCAAGAGAAAATTCAGTGTTAATAGGCAAAATCCATCACTAGCTTGTCAAGGAGCTGTACATTTACCTAAATGTTCAGATTTAAGTAAGGTGGGGTAGGAGAAATGGAATAATAAAGTCACCGTGGCTCATTCAGCATAATCTGCATGATTACTACTTATTTAATTGGGTAATGTCCTTATTTAGCATAACTTTGATAAAACATATTATTCAATAAAGAATAATCGCTAGGACTGAAGTAGCTTAGTTAGCACAGATAAAAATTACTTTTACACTTTTGTAGAGATATTCAATACTGGCTCAATGTGCTGGCACATGCCTGTAATCCTAGCACTCCACTCAAGAGACTGAGGCAGGAGGACCACTCCAAGTTCAAGGCAAAGTAGGCTATGTGGTGAGACTAGTTCAAGGATACTGAGTTCAAGGCCAGCCTGAGCTGCATGGCAAGTTTCTGTTCCTTCTAAAAATAACCAAAAAGAGACATATAATCCTGCTATACAGCTATTGAACGGCTAGGTATACATAAAATATCCCATATTTACTTTACTTATAAATTTGATGTATTTTTTTTTTAATTTTCAGGGAGAGGTATATTAATTTTAACTATTTCAAAGTAAATCCTCCATTTTAAAGTATGTATGAATAAGTGAACCACACATTTCTTCCCTCAAAAATAAACTTTCATTAATTAACAAACTTTACAAAGCACCTACTAATATGACAAATTTACATTAGAAAATAACAATTCGTTAAATTTCTTTTTTTTTCCACGATCAACTTATATCTGTATTGAGAACCTTTTTTTAATTGATTTTATTGGTACATTTATTTTTTAAGTTGTTTTGAGACAGGGTCTCACTTTGGAGTTCAGGCTGGCCCTAAACTCACTCTGTAACCCAGGCTAGCCTCGAATTCACAGCAATCTTCCTATCTCTGCCTCTAAGTGCGGAGGTTATAGGAGTGAGCCACCATGCTGGCCTACTAGTTCATTTTATATACAGACTATGATTACAGCTGACATTGAGAGTTTGTACCACTACCTGACAAAACTTAATTCTCATTTCTTCCCATTTTCCTGCTCCCTTAAGTCCCATACTCCCTATATACACAAGCTTTGTTTCTTTTTTTTAAATCATCAAATTTTTTCTTTCCCTCTTTTACTTACCCCTTCCCTCCTTTTCCCTTTGAATATTTTACTATTTCATAACACCTATGATACATTTTAGAACTCATTTGCACCTTTAGCTCCTCATACCAGAGAAAAGATACGGTACTTATACTTCTGTCTTATTTGATAAATTTTGATGTTATTAGCCAGGCATGGTAACATATGCCTCTAACCCTTGTACTATGGGAGACTGATGCAGGAGGATTACTAGCCTGGGCAACTTAGTAATTTATCGAGACCCTGTCTCAAAACAAACCAAAAAAGTACTCAATGTAAAGGGCCCAAGTTCATTCCCTGGTAACACACACACACACACACACACACACACACACACAAAATCCATGTTGTGTCTAGACACAGCAGCACAGCCCTGAAGAACCAGCACCGGGGAGGCTAAGAAAGGTGAATCAGTGGAGGCCAAGAGTTATCGGCCAGGCTGAAACTCTGTTTCAGAAAACACACAAAGTTCTCACATAGGAGTGCTAGAGAAGATAAAAATGGGGTCAGGGATTTAGCTCAGTGGTTCTGGCACCTGCCTTGCAAACCCAAGGGCCCAGGTTTGACCCCTGGTAACCACATACAAGGCCAGGGATGGTGAGTCACACCCACTAGCAATCAGTACCACATACCACAACGCCGGGTGTGGTTGCTCACGCCTGTAATCCCAGCACTTGGGAAGCAGAGGCAGGAGGACTGCTGAGTTTAAGGCTGAGCTCAGGACTAGCCTGAACTACAAAGCAAGACCTCATTTAAAAAAAAAAAAATGAAAGTATCTTTGCCCTCTACTGGCTCAATGACTGCCAGGATCACTGGCTGGCAGAATATCTGGATGTACAAGGTGGTGAGGCCTATACAGCTTTCAGGACAGAGATCCACACGGAACAATTCATCATCGCATCATTGTCTTCAGAGTACTTTATACTTATATACAAGCCAGACTTTAACAAATCCCATCAACAGCCCCCTGCGCCACACATATTAAGAAACAAGTGTAGAAAAGCCTCACTTAAAGGATAAGAGAATGTGGCATTACTAGAAACTATAAAAGAAAAAACAACAACAACAACAACAAAGAAGTCCTGAAAAAAAATGAGAATCAAGTCGAGTCATATTCTGGTATAAACTCTCAATGTTGAATGCGATGATGATGTGTATTTATAATGTACCAATAAAGATTTGAATTTAAAAAAAAAAGAAGTTCTTACTCTTCCTTGTTGGTTGGAACACTCCACGCAGCTGACCTGAATGTTCCCATGCTTGGCACCAGGAATGATCTGCACACATTCAAAGTCACTTGCCAAAATAACAATGTCACAGCCAGATCCATAGGCCTGGAAGAAAGGGTTTAAGCATAAGTGAGACACACAGCTTTTGAATTATTATGCAATATTTTTATTTTAGATTTCATTGCCATTTTAAAATATTCATTGCCACATCTGTAAGGCAGTACATTATCAATCTCCAAGTGAAAACACTGAGAGTCACATCAAAAAGCAAACTGATTTCATTCCATGCATTAGTATTCAGCAACTGCTACTAACAAGACATGAGCTCTCCAGCTTTTGAACACTACAGCCAGAATTTTTTCACTTAGGTTATTTATTACTCTAGTATGACAAAAGAAGAGTGTTGGCTGGTCCTGGAAAGGCAGATGGGTGAGATGATGAAGCCAAAATGTGTGACTGGAAGGTGGGTAGAGGACAAAAAAGAGGGAGTCCCAGGGTCTGCTCCATCCAAATTTTGAAGCAAGAAACAGATCTGCAGGCTCTCCAAACAGGAGGCTCCTTAACAAGCTTTCAAACGTATAATTTTAGGCTTAACATATAATCTTTATACAACTCACTTTTTGATATAACCAGACCAAAAATAACTTTCTGAATATTTTTTCTTCTGTATAAGTGGAAAGAGTATTTTTCACATCTAAGAGCAAGCTATTTTCAAAAGAACTTTATCATTAAGCAATTAACAACAATAATTATCCCTTAATTAGGGTGTGAGATTACCCTAGCTAGAGGTCCAGCATACAACTGCGTGATTCCCCACACATACCCCACCATCCAGATAATTTACAGTTTGAGTAAGCTGATCAAGTATTACTGACTTTAAAATTAAGTTTTTCTAAAAAATATTATTTGGTGTGGTCATCTCACATGCTTCTATCTCCTACGAAAAGCTAAACATTTTAGCAGTAGTGAAATGAGAAGTTACATCTTCCCGCTGATTCATGCATGCTCTGGAACCCAAAAGTAGTGTCACAACACTACAGGGGAACACATAAATGGAAACTCATAAAAAATAAATAAAATACACAGCACCCTTGACCCTGCAGGCCATAACTCATTCTATTAGGCTTAATGCCATCTGAAAATAACAAGGCATAAGTATATTCACTGGGTTTGAGCCAGGCTTGAGAAAGATCAAGGCAGAAATCAGACAGTTTCCCGGGTAAGTCCAAGAGTACAGTGCAAACAGATGCACTGTCTGAGGCCAGGTGGCAGATGCGAGGGCAGCAACCGACGGGAATGCTGGCCACCACCCAGGCAAGTCTGTGAGTCTGCACTATAGCCTGCCTGCGTGCCCACCCAACCACACCAGGCACCCAGGAGAAAGGAAACTGACCCTGTGTGCTTTAAAGAATACATTTTAAAATACACTGACTTATTAAAATACTTGGCAAAAAAATTCTGTGGCCTAAGAATAAACTGTACAGAACTACTGGGGAAATTCCCTCATTCAACATACAGTGAGTAGAAACATGTATTTTTTTTTATTGCCACACTTCCTGTTGTATGCTATTCCTTGTTTAGCAACTTTGTGAATTTTATGACTAAAGATCAGACAGTGGGCCAGACAGTTTCTTCCAAACTATCATCCTGAAATACTCCAATCAACCCAGAAACCTACTTCTCCAATGAAGAACTTCCTTTAAAGCCACATAAATATGGAATTTGAGGTAGCACTTTTCCCCACTATTTCCACACCCTAAGCAATGTAACTTCTACAAAATAGGGAGCCCCAATAAGCAGGGTTGGCATGTGATGACAGGTATCATTGGCCTACGTACTACACTGGCCCTCGAAGCCCATGGCTACTAAGGAAAAACGGATGACGGAGAATGAGGACCACATAGGAACATACATATTATTTCCTGTGGTTATTAACACTTGCACAGCTACCAAAATCAAGCTGCAGTTACTATAAGCTTCATTATTATAGGCCTCAGTTGTACCTCTGAAGTATCAAACAGTTCAAAACAGAAAAGCAAGCATAATTTTAAGCAACAAAAAAGAGCGTGACTTCTTATATTCTTACAGAAAAGGCAGATTTAAGGTACCATGTGGTCAGGAAAGCTAAAATGAAAGAGAATATTAAGAACAGGCAGGAGAAATGTCTGTGTCACTAAGTCTGTGTCACTAAGCCAATCTTTAAATTCATGTAACTAAGATAAACCTACTCTTCAACATTTCCCAATTTCCTATCTGACCTGCACCATTATCTTAGCAAAGTGGACTGCAGGGGAAGCACAAGCTGGACTCAGTTTGAAATGAAGCATTTCAATTCCTGTTCTGTCACACTACATGATCTTGAGCAAGATACATGCTTTGAGCATTGCCACAGTGAAGTGTAAGAAATAATACTGCTGGGTGTGGGGGCTCACATCTGTAATCCCAGCACTCAAGAGGCAGAGGCAGGAAGACTGCCTTGAGTTCAAGGCTAGCCCAGGGTACAAAAGTTCAGGGTGGGCCTGAACTACAAAGCTAGATCCTGTCTCAAATAATAATATTCATTATCTGTTACAATAATTATGAAAATTAAAATAGGAAATCCATCTGCATATTAATAAACATACATCACGAATTTAGAATAGAACAGTGCACTATGTCTTCACCTGGCAGGAGCCCGGGAATCAGCCACAGATGTGGTCACCATCAGTCTAATGGGGAAGGACTGGGGACTCACTCACTGGTCACAATGTATGACCTACTACATGACAGAAATCTCCACAAAATAACAGACAGAAGACAGACTCAGTGAGGTCCCACCACCCCCTCTTTAATCTTTTCAACAAACCTAGAAGGTAGATAGTATCACTGTGTAAAGAGTCAGCTCCATTAATTTGCCCAAGATTACCTGTCAGTAAGCAAAGTATGCAAACTAGCACCTTTGTAATCTTTACGCTCATTTCCATGTCTAAAGAAACAGAGGAGGTATAGCTCAGTGGTTCCGGCACCTGTCTTGCAAGCACAAGGACCCAAGTTCGATCCCCGGTAACCACATACAATACTGGGTGTGGAGACTCACCCCAGCAGCAACCAGTACCACACACCACAGTGCCGGGCGTGGTGGCTCACGCCTGTAATCCCAGCACTCGGGAGGCAGAGGCAGGAGGATTGCTGTGATGTGAGTTGGAGGCTGAGTTCAGGGCCAGCCTGAACCACAAAGCGAGACCCTGTCTCAAAAAACCTTAAGAAAAAAAAGAAGAAACAGAGAAAGGGTGCTCGAAGCAAGAAGAGCCGCCCCTCTGCTCACGGCACCCTTGACGGAACCGGGTCGCAGTGAGGAAGGGCACAAAAGGTGTGACCTTTCATGAGCAAATCCCTACCCCTGGGGAACAAAAGGGAGAAACTTCTCCAGGAGCATAGCAGCACTCTTGCTTCGCTAACGCTGGCCACTGCTGGCAGCTGCAACTACACAAAGATACACTCTTAGTACCCAGCACGGAGACTGTGCTTAGTCTTCCCGGGTCTCACCCAGCCACCTCACCTCTTCTCTGCCACAGGATGTTACACCCCTCAGCTGCAGAAAATCTCACTATTCTTCCCATCCTATAATAGTTCTCAGATCTGGCTGCATCAGAATTACCTCAGAAACATTTTTTTTTTTTTTTTTTTTTTTTTTTTTTTGTGGTTCAGGCTGGCCCTGAGCTCAGCCTCAAACTCACATCACAATCCCCCTGCCTCTGCCTCCCGAGTGCTGGGATTACAGGCGTGAGCCACCACGCCCGGCACTGTGGTATGTGGTACTGGTTGCTGCTGGGTGTGGGTCTCCACACCCAGTATTGTTATGTGGTTACCGGGGAATCGAACCCAGGTCCTTGCACTTGCAAGACAGGCGCCGGAACCACTGAGCTAACTCCTCGGCCCCTACCTCAGAAACATATTTAAAATACAGGTTGTTGGTCTGGGGATTTAGCTCAATGGTTCCAGTGTCTGCCTGGCAAGCAGAAGGTCCCAAGTTCGATCCCCAGTACCACATATCACAATGCTGGGGATGGTGGCTCACACTTGGAATCTCAGCACTCAGGAGGCACAAGTGGGAGGATTGCTTTGAGTCTGAGGCTAGCCTGGACTACACAATGAACTCAGGGCCAGCCTGAACTACAAAGAGAGACCTTGTCTCAAAAATAAAAAAACAGATTGTTTGTTCCAACCCCAGACTTACTAATCAGAATCTTCATGGATAAAAAAATTTGGCAACATCTACAAAAACTTTAAATACCACATACCCTTTGCTCAAACAATAGCCTCTCTACTTTGCCTTATATGAATACTTATAAGGTTTGCCAAAATATAAGGATATTCACTTCCCCGTTATTCACAGAACTAAAAAGTGAAAATAAATATATGATCAATAAGTAAGGGAGCTGTTAAATTATAGAAAAACCTACACACTGAGGTACTAGCGGCCACTAAAAGTTCAATCTAAGTGCTCTCTAATCCTCTACTAATTAGTAACTCCCATGAAAACAAAGCAAAATGCCATTGCCTACCAGTGGGTACCTGGGTGCCAGGCAAACGAAGTAGCTTCAACTCACGCTGGAATGCACCAACCACCCCCACGGGGGGGGGGGGGGGCCGGAGACAGACAGGCGTACCCAAGGGCAGCACACCTCTCAGGAAAGGAGTCAATCCTTTTCCCAGGTTCCTGCTCCCTTAGGGTCTCTGTAGAACCAGCCCAAAGCACTATCCTTCAGGGTTTTCTCTGGCTCACCAGAAAGAGCTGCAGATGTCACACTGCATCAAGCAGAAGCCTTGGCCTCAACACCCCAGAAGGCCCAATGGAAGAACAGTTTTAGAAAAACACCCTTTCCTTCTGTTCATTTTGGAGGATTTCTGTAATGAAAGGAATAAATTGTTCTTATAATCATGATAGTAACTAGCTAACAGTTCATAACTGAGAGTCAATATGGTAGTATAAACTCTTGTAAGATAAAAAGACACTTTTTCAAAACTATTAACCCAATCTTATTCCAATCTTGTTTCTGGGAACCAAAACCATCCTGTGAGGAAAAAGAAAAGCATTCTACTGTACTTTGTACTGAAACTAATGGAGCATTCAATCTACGGTCCGCAGGGCTAAAGTCACAGACAGAGATGGCCTCAGAGCTGGAAATGAATTCACAGCCACGTGAACATGCTTGATTTTGCCAAGTCCACAGTAATTCGTTACTCTCTTCAAGAGAATTTTCTCCTTAGACAAACTGCCGAGTGTGTCATGTTAGCCCATGGTAATTAGGTAAGAGTTTAAACCCTGAGTATCTGTTACCAAATTCCCTTTACATGTTTCATTGTGATATCCTAGATGTCATGAGATGAGTCTTGTTAACTAGTTGAGGAAAACAACAAAGTGAGCCTCTTCTCTGCCTTAAGAAAACACTTTAAAATGTAGTATCTCACAGTCATAAGTATTCCTCGGGGCTGGGGAGTCAGCAACCAGTACCACATACCACAGTGCCGGGCGTGGTGGCTCACGCCTGTCATCCCAGCACCTGGGAGGCAGAGCCAGGAGGATTGCTGTGACGTGAGTTTGAGGCTGAGCTCAGGGCCAGCCTGAACCACAAAGTGAGACCCTGTCTCAAAACAAACCTACAAAAACAAACAAAAAAAAAACAGTCATAAGTATTCCAAAACGGCACATTGGATGACCCGCATCAGGGTCCTGCTGCCCCCTCCAGCGGTTATGTCACAATGAACAGCAATGAAAGGCTGCCTTGCTCAGCCTTCACTTCAGTTATACACATCTGCCTCGACTGTTACTCTCAGAAAAAACTAGTAGTCTGATCCTACACTGTTCCTATTTCCTAGATTTCCCTTATGTCTGTAATAAAGTGCCAAGTAAAAAAATTTACATCTTGTACCAACAAACCTTCCATTGGAAGATACAGAGAAGGCATGCAGTCCCAGGTCCCACATGCACAGTGGGGACACTCTGGGACATACACTATCAAGGAACTTCATTGCTGCACCAAAAACTAGAGTGAGGACAAGGCAGGGTATCCAGCTTTGCCACAGGGTTCGACAGTCATACTCTGAAAACAGTTACCTGAAGAGGTCAATGATAACCCACAGGGAAAAACCTCTTACAACCAAGGAAACAGGGCCAGGCATTTTGCTCAGTGGTACGGCACTTACCTTGCAAGCACAAGGGCCCGAGTTCAATCCCCAGTAACGCAAAAAACAAAACAAACAAACAAACAAAAACACCAAGAAAACAAAGCACAGGGTAACAAAATTTTCCAAGAAACTAGGTAAGCAACATTGCCCTAGCTACTCAGGAGACCAAGGTAGAAGGGTGACTTCAGCCCAGGACTTTGAGGCCAGCCCGAGCAATATAAGTCAGATTCTATTTCCATAAAAAAATAAATATGGTCACGTGCAGACGTGCATGCCTATAATCCCAGCACTCGAGAGGCTGAGGCAGGAAAATCACTGGGAGGCCAGCCCAGGACTACAAAGTGAGTTCAAGATCAACTACAGCAGGGCCCTGTCTCCAAAAAAAATTAATTAATTTGGGCGGGGATTTATCTAAGTGGTTCTGCACAAGTGCAAGGGCTGGGGTTCAACCGCCGGTAACTATATACAACAATGCCAGGCATGGAGACTCACCTCCACCAGCAATCAGTACCACATACCACAATGCCTGGCATGGTGGTTCATGCCTGTAATCCCAGCACTTGGGAAGCAGAGGCAGGAGGATTGCTGTGAGTTTGAGGCTGAGCTCAGGGCCAGCCTGAACTACAAAGTGAGACCTTATCTCAAAAAAAAAAAATTTAATTGATTGAATAAAATAAGGACAATTAGATTTCTTTATGGAATACATCCTTAATTAAGCTAAAATTTTCTTGTATCACTTACCCACAAAAACCACTTACAAATTAAGTTATTTGAAATGTTTTTAATGTTCTCAGTAATAAGATTTTTATAGAGAAAATAACATCAAATATTTTATTCTCTAATCCAGTAAAACCTGGTTCCTATTGTTTTACTTTGTATTTTATCAGAAAGGTAAAGATCTTTTCATATATTTATCAACTACTTCTGTTTCTTTCCCTATGGATTATTAATTTTATTGTCCCATTTGCCTTTCTCCAAGTTTCTACACCTACAGTCCAATTCTCACCACTGTCAACTACTGCACCACCACCACCACCTGCAAAATAAACTCCGTCTATACAGCTATCCATTCACATTACCGTCAGACAAATGCTCAGGGGCAGCCTGTGAATAAGTCTTCTTTCCACACAACTGAGAACACACTTTTTCTAGTATCAATCAGTCACCCTGATGGCCAGGAGTCTACTCTAGAGCACTGAACAAGCAAAGTGCACAAATAGCATGCAAAGGTTTTGCAGGAAAAGTTAACCTAACTCAATAGTGAGTGAAGCAATGTTAGAAACTGTCTAATAATGTTTGTGTTGTAACCCAAAGGAACAGTTCCTTTTAGAAACAACTGACATTAGGAAATTAACACAATACTTATAAGGAGCAGTACAACAATGCAAAGCCAGAGTGGTACGTTAAAGTAGGAGTACAAATAGAGTGTAAAAACAAAACCCAGAAGAAAAAAACGATTTGGACACATGAATTAAAAGACTTTCAAGAGGTTAAGTTGATTTAGTAAATCTATTCCTATTCTAAGAAAACACTGGATATGCAAACAAAGAATTTTACTGAAGCATTACGTAAAATAATAAGAAATGAGAATGACTTGAACAGCCCTAGTAGAAAAGTAGGCCTTACCATGTCAAGTAAACTTACTTTACAGGCCTTTCTACGCAAGAGCAACCCCCAGACCTGAAAGGCCAGCCCCGGCCAATGTGACCAATACCACAACACAGCAAACAGGATCATAGAACAACACGTGCACTATAAGGCCACAGATTTAACACCGCTGACTGCAGGCTGGCTGACAACCTGTGGTGTGTATTCATGACTCCAAACCATGAGCTGGGCCAGAATTCTTCTCCTAGATATTTAACCAGGAAATAGCAAGAAATGTGGCAGGCAGTTAAGTAACAGGAATTAATCCAAAAGGGCTTCAGATAGACAGAAACCAGGGCGGTTACAGTTCATGAAATGAATCACTGCACTGAACCCAATACAAACACAGGTAGAGATGCTGTAAGGTCCCAGAAACCCACTGGAGTAAGAGGAATCAGCCCACGAGCTGATCAAGCTCCCGGTAACCGAAGCCCTGCCACACGCCAGCTGGTACTAAAGGATACTGCAAGATTTGGCTTCTCCCTTCTGTATCCTTTTGTAAATCCCATTAGTAAGGTAATCTGTCATCATTCTATCAGTCTGTTCTATTTTAACTCCTGGTTTAACAAATGTTTACAGCACAGCTGTTGGCAATTTAGGCCAAAATGTCCACTGAGCGCTACTCTCAGCTAGGCACACACAACATTGTACAGCAGAAACAGTCATGTCATCTGAGGTTAGGGCCTCTCCAGAGTAGTAAGAGAAGATATGGAGAGTAAGTTTTTGTTTCAATTTAATTTGTAAAGAGAATGAAATTTTTGTTTAAAATAATAGACAAAAAAAATAAGCAAGGGGCCGGGATTTAGCTCAGTGGTTCCAGTGTCTGCCTGGCAAGCGCAACATCCTGAGTTTGATCTCCGGTAACCTATATACAATAACGTTGGGCACAGTGGCTCACACCTGTAATCCCAGCACTCGAGAGGCAGATGTAAGAGGACTGCTATGAGTTCAAGTATAGTCTGGACTACATAATGACTACAAAGCAAGACCCTGTTTCAAAAAAACAGAGAAAACAATATGCTTCTACAGTGTATGCCTTCCTTCTCCAAAAAACATCACAAGACACCACTGGGTCAATTTAGAAAAACTGAGATGTATATGTAATTAATATACACACACACAACACCCACACCACAAAGAATAATTTAAAATAATATGTGTATAACTACTATCCAAGAAAAGATTTCCAGCAACCCAAAAGATCTTATGTCCCTCCAGATTACACTTCTCTCAAAGCAAAGGTAGCTGCTATCCTAACTCGTGAGAGTATCACTTCCTTGCTTCTCCTGTGCCTATCTTCTTCTGTAGCATGACTGAACAATATAACCTAGTTCTGTCTGCTGAGTTCTATAAATGCAACAGTATTGTATATCTTCTTTTGTGTTTGCTCTTTGGCCTCAGGTTTATCCATGGTGCATGCAACTGTGACTTACAGACTTACACACTCCCCCTCACTGTTTATTAACAATTTCTTCCATGTACCACAATTCATTCATTCTAATGTCAATGGATATTTTGCCCATTATAAACAATGCTGCTCTGAACATTTTTTGGGTTTTTTTTTTTTTAAGACAGGGTCTTGCTTTGTAGTTCAGGCTGGCCCTGAGCTCAGCCTCCAACTCACAGCAATCTTTCTGCCTCTGCCTCCCCATTGCTAGGAGTACATGCATGAGCCACCATGCCCTGTACTGTGGTATGTGGCTCTGACTGCTGGTGGGCATGAGTCACCACACCCGGTATTGTTTTTTATGGTTACCAGATGAACCTGGGCCCTTGTGCTTGCAAGACAAGTGCCAGAACTATTGAGCTAAATCCCCAGCACTGAACATTCTTACAGACAGCCTGCATAGACCATGCATTTCTCTGGAAGATACATACAGAACAGAAACTGATATGTCATAGAATATGTGTGCCTTAAATTTTGCAATTTAATAATATGAAATTATTAAAGTAATTCTACTAATTTATATTCTTATCAGCACTATATAAGAATTCCTATAATGAAATATCTTTGTCATCATCAGATAGGTAAAATTATTAATTTTATATAAATCTCTTGAGCATGTAACATTATATCCTGCCTTCAATCTGTATTTCTATGGTTATCAATGATGTGGAGATCCCTATATTTTACTGATCATTCAGATTTTTTGTATATAGTGACTGTTCAGTTGTTTCATTATTACTAATTATTTACTTACTGAATTACAAACATTTTATATTTTTCATACTAGACTTTTGTCACAGATATGTTACAATTATCTTCTGTTCTATGACTTGCACTTTTACTCAATGCGAGCGCACGTGTGGGGATGGCATGGGCGTTCAACCCCGAGCCTCACACGTGCTAGGCAAGAGCTTTACCACTGAGCTGCACCCCCAGCCCTCTTCGTACTTTGTTTTAAGGAATTCTCTAATATTGAAATAATCCAATTTATCACTAACTTCCTCTTATAGCTTTAATTTTTAATTCTGAAATAATATCAAGCTTAACATAGTCGTAAAAAGTTATGAGTTCTTACATACCTTTTATCCAGACGTTAATACTTCCCAAATGTTGCCATTTTATTGCATTTACTTTATCCTTTTTAGTTTATACATATGCATGTTCTCTGAATCATTTGAAAATTGGAGGCATGATTTAATTCCTTATTAGTATTTCCTTAAAATAGTAATATATGACACAGTATAATCACCAAACAGGAAATAGTAATAAAATACCCTTATCTAGGGGCTGAGGATTAGCTCAGTGGTTTCGCACCTGCCTTGCAAGCACAAGTTCCCAAGTTGATCCCCAGTAATCACATTCAAAAATGCAGGGCATAGTGGCTCATGCCTATAATCCCAGGACTAATAACATACCACAATGCCAGGTGTCATGACCTGCGCCTATAATCCCAGCACTCAAGAGGCAGAGGCAGCAGGATTGCTGAGTTCGAGGCTAAGTTCAGGACCAGCCTGAACTACAAAGTGAGACCCTGTCTCAAAACAAAACAAAATAAAATAAAATACCCTTATCTCATCTATAGATCTCATGAAGATATCCTCAACTGCTGGACTTATCCTTAATAGAAAAAGAAAATCTCAAATTACACATTTAATTATCCCATCACTGTAGGCTTATTTAATCTAGAGTAGTTCTTCATTCTCTGCCTTTGAAGATCTGATTCTTCAAAAAAGATCAACAGAACATAAAAACCTCCAGCAATTAAAGATCAGACCAGAAATAAAGGAAATTGAAAACAGAAGTATGAATGAATGAAATCAAAATGTTGCTCCCTGAAAATGACCAGTAAAACATGTAACTCTCTAGCAACAGAAAAGGGTAAAAAAAAGAAAAAGGTACAAACTACCAATACCAAGAACAAAACAGTAAGCATCAGTATTAATCCTGCAGACACTAAAAAAATAATGAAATGCCAGAACTCAATGCACGCGAATCTATAAACCAGGAAGTATGAAAACACACCCAAGATGAACTAATCAGTGGAACGGTCCTTTACCTATTAGAGAAATCAGAAGGGTGCCAGGCGTGATGGCTCCCATCTATAACCCCAACACTTGGGAAGCAGAGGCAGGAGAATTGCTGTGAGTTCAAGCTAGCCTGGGCTACATAGTGAGTTTAGGGCCAGCCTGAACTACAAAGTGAGACCCTGTCTCAAAAAAAGCAAATAAAAATAAATAAATAAATAAATAAGAATAACACAAATCCTCCAGATCCAGAAAGTTTCACTAGCAAATTCTAACATTTAAAAAAATGACGTCAATTCTATATGATCCTGACAGAAAACAGAAAAGGACAAACTACTTCTAAACTCATGTTATGAAACCAGCATTAGAATGATTCTGACACTAGACAAAAATAGTACAAGGAGAAAATAGATACATTAATACCTTTAGTGAACACACATGCAAAAACAATAATACATTAGCATATCAAATTCAACCACAATAGTAAATACCATAAATAGTAAAATACAATAAACAAGTAGGGCTCATCCCAGTCACACAGGCTGATTCAGTTCCCAAAAATCAATCACCATTATCCATTATACTAATCTAAAGAGGGGAAAAAAACACATGACCATATAATGGATATAGTCTCTTACAAAAAACTCAAAATGAATCACAGGATATAAATATAAAATACATACAAAACTTATGAAGTATATAAAATCATGTACAAGAGAGGGGAAAAAATAACCTGAGGAATTGTGCTGAAATCTAGGAGGAAAAAGAGAAACAAGAGCTGGATCAGCACTAGAGTCACCCTGTCCCAAGAGCACCTGCTGACAGAGACAGGGTAAACAAGAGGCAACCCCATGCGTCTTGGGGGCTCAGGGAACAAAGACAAAAGCAGAGTGTGCCAGAGCTGGATAAACCATCCCCATTTAAGCTAAGACTGGGAGAACAAATTCATCAAATAGGAAAGCCCTAAAACAGCAAACCCTGTGTAGACTGTTCCTTCACTTCGAGCATCATCAAGTAATACGGAAAACCTCAAGCCTAGTGCCTGAATTAACACTGCCCAGACCAGTGAAATCGCCAGGGCAGGTGACTTACGTGACTCAAAATCCCCTTCTAGAGCAAACTACCACTCTGGGCCTTGAATTACTACTAAAAATTATTTTTCATGTACCTGGAGTCAGCAATATTTATATAAGGCAGTAAGAATTCATAAGAATCAACATAAATGATGAAATGTAAGAATTAAACAATGGGTTTAAGAATTTAAGAATGGGTAAATTAGACATGACTGAGTATAAATTAGCAAATGGATTAAAAACAAAAATCCAGAATGTTGTACTTGACAAGAGGATAGGAAAGAAAAGGGGGGAGGGTGTTATTAAACAAAACAGCAAATCTTCAGAAAAGTAATTTTTAAAAACACCAATTGTTGGTTCTTTGAAAGTTATCATTTGTTTTGTTTTTTAGTTTTCTTGAGACTGGGTCTCACTTCGTAGTTCAGGCTGGCCCTGAATTCATCATGCAGTCAGGCTAGCCTTGAACTCGTGGCAATCCTCCTGCTTCTGCCTCCCAAGTGCTCAAATTACAGGCATCCATCAAAAGCTATCATTTTTTATCTAGCTGCTTTTTAACTTTTCACGTGACTTCTCAACGAACAAGAGTGCCCTGAGACAGGAGTCAATATGCTGATGGGAGAACCCTGCCCCTCTGCCCAGCAAATTCTCCAGGAAAAGCCAAACACTCCACGCCCTGTGCACAGTAAGGTACGGCATTGAGGTGTGGTGCCATCCTTCCAGATGTCAGCAGAAGGGAGAGCGAAATCCCACTACAGATACACAGTGGATCCTTAGCATGCAGAAGAATGAATTCTGTCATTGTGGCCACAGAGATGAACCCAGAGGATGCTGTATCAGGAAAGCGTGTAAGGCAGAGAGACAAGAGCCTGCGTGAGAAGCTAAAGCTGATCTCACCCACTAGGGAGCAGAAGAGCCACTCCCAGGGCAGGAAAGTGGGGAGCACGGAGACCAACAGCTACAGCACATGGACATACCTTTGGGGGAGAAGTAACCACATCTGCAACAGTCACACACACGGTTCACAAGACCTAACAGAGAACCTAACAGAGAAGGTCAGGCATAGTGGCTCACGCCTATAATCAAAGCTCGCGGAGGCAGAGGCAGGAGAACTGCCATGAGTTTGAGGCTAGGCTGGGCTATGTAGTAAGTTCAGGGCCAGCCCGAACTATAAAGAGAGACTTTGTCTCAAAAATCTAAAAAGACCTAAAAGAGAACGTTCTTAGTGCTCTCAACACAGGGAACAATAATTTTTGCTCTTCTGTGGGGTGTTTTGGTTTGAGTTTTGTATTATATCCCATCATTCTTGCCAATTTCTGGAACAGACCTGAGTCCTCTTTCCTGAGTTGTTCTGTCATCACTGCCTTGGTGTCTTGAATGATTCAAAATGTTTATACTTTTCACGATCATTCTGACTTTGAGAAGAGACAAAAATTGCTCTGTGCTGGATCTGGTGAACAAGGTAGACGAGGACGTACCGTGACGTTTTTACAAGCCTGTCTTTCCACTGAACAGGACTCAATGGCAGCATTCACAATACTTTTGGTCACAATTTTAAACAATACTCAGGAAGACTTCCAGAACTGCTTCAAAGAGTCACAAGAATAATGGGATAAGTGTGTTCAGGGGGGAGGGAGTATTTACAGGGGGTTTACTGGCAATGTGTCTTACAGTAATAAATTTGCTTAAACATTTCCCATATATTTTCATCACCCCTTTATGACAGTGGCCACATATAATTATATTACCTAATTAATGACTCTGTAACTGTCTGTTTATATTAATATCCTGTGACATTCATAAGATGAAATTCCTAACAATGCACTTCTCAGATTGTATCCTCATTATGTGATGCATGACCTTTTTTTTTTTTTTTTTTTTGAGACAGGATCTTGCTATGGAGCCCAGGCACCACTGAACTTATAGTGCTCCTCCTGCCTCATGCCTCAGCCTCCCAGAGAGCTAGGATTTCAGGTGTGTGCCACCACATTCAGACTGAAAATGTGCATTCTTAAACGCATACATTTTACAAACACTAAAAGATAGGCACCAATCTCAACAAGTTAGGGTGAAAACAAAAAATTAATCCAAAGGAAGGAAGTAGCAAAGTTAGTAGAAAAATAACTATATAATGGACAGTACTAGTAGCATTTAAATGTGGAGTCCTAGGCTGGGGATATAACTGAGCAGTGTCACACACCTACTGGCAAGCACAAGGTCCTGAGTTCAATTCCCAGTACCACAAAAAAAAAAAAAAAAAGAAAGAAAAGAAAAGAAAAAGATAAAGGTAGATTCTTTACAAAGATCAATAGTTGGTAACCTTAGCTGAAGAGAAAAAGGCATAAATGTCCACTGGCATAAATAGAACAGCAATACTATAGGCCTTAAAAAGACAAGAGGGTTGGGCTGGGGATTTAGCTAAGTGGTTCTGGCGCCTATCTTGCAAGCGCAAGGACCTGGGTTCGATCCTCGGTAACCACATACAAAACTGGGAGTGGAGACTCATGCCCAGCAGCAACCAGTATCACATACCACACTGCCAGGCATGGTGACTCACACCTGTAATCCCAGCACTCGGGAGGCAGAGGCAGGAGGATTGCTGTGATATGAGTTTGAGGCTGAGCTCAGGGCCAGCCTGAACCACAAAGCAAGACCCTGTCTCAAAAAACCTAAAAAAAAAAAAAGACAAGAGGGTTCTGTGAAAAAATTTCATACTCTGGGCCGGGGAGTTAGCTCAGTGGTTCTGGCGCCTTTCTTGTAAGTGCAAGGGCCCGGGTTCGATTCCCCGGTAACCACATACCATACTGGGCGTGGAGACTCACCCCAGCAGCAACCAGTACCACACACCACAGTGCCAGGCGTGGTGGCTCACGCCTGTAATCCCAGCACTCGGGAGGCAGAGGCAGGAGGATTGCTGTGATGTGAGTTGGAGGCTGAGCTCAGGGCCAGCCTAAACCACAAAGCGAGACCCTGTCTCAAAAAAAAAAAAAAAAAAAAAAAAGAAATAAGTGCAGGTGCACATAATGAAACCAACACTAGATAAGCTTCCTCATGAGCTTCCACTGACCCAACCACCACTGCCATGTTCAACGAGCTTCAGCTCTGGGTTGTGACTGTGAATAATTTTATCTTTCTTCTGAATTTCTGAAATGACCTACAAGAATATATATAACTTCTTAAATTTTAAAAAGAAGAAAAAAACGAAGGCGGGGGAGCCTTGGGTTTGTTCTGATTCTGTCACAGCTCCGAATGTGCGGCCTTCATTAATTTTTCTTTCTCATCTATAAAAGGAAGGTGCCAGACAAGATGTAAACTGAAAAACAACATGCAACCTGGGTATCAGCCATACCACTTGTAGACAACTGTCATGTTTTCTATACACAAATCACATGCAGATGACACTGCTAAACACTAGCAGACAAAAAAGTCACAGTTCCATTACTCCACGACCAAAACCATGGCTTCGGCAGCTGCTCCGCAAGTGCAACTGCTAACCCTGTCAGCTCGACTGAACTAGGAGAGGCTCATCACTGGGTCACAGCGCCAAGGGCAGAGCTGGGGGCCACAGGAGGCTGGGCCCAGTCCAGCCCAGGGTCACCCAGCCACTCCTCTCTTGCTCTGCCGCTTCCGGGCTGCCCAGAGCTGAGCAGCTGCCCTCTGCTTGTCCCTCCACTTCACCACAGGCTGACAACAGTGGGGCCTGGGACACGACCACGGCCACCCACAGCAGGAGCCCAAATCAGCCTTCCCTCCTTAGTGTTTAACTCACAGCAATGAAGAGTTTCTTGTTTTTCTTTTTCCCTTTTTCTTTTTTGGTGACAGGATTTTGCTACGTAGCTCAGGCTGGCCTTGAACTCATATAAATCCTACTGCCCCGGCCTCACAAGTACTGGGATTACTGGTGTGCACCACTATGTCTGGCTGGAAAGTTTCTTGAATGCAGACACTACTCAATTTTTTAAAAATAAAACATCCTTTGGGCAGAGGATTTAGCTCATTGGTTCCAGGGCCTGTCTTTCAAGCACAGGCCTGGGTTTGATCCCCCGGTAACCACATGCTGGGTGTGGAGACTCACGCCCAACAGCAATCAGTACCACATACCATAGTGCCAGGAGTGGTGGCTCACGCCTGTAATTCCAGCACTCAGGAGACACAGGCAGGAGGACTGCTGTAATGTGAGTTCCAGGCTGAGCTCAGGGCCAGCCTGAACTACAAGGTGAGACCCTGTCTTAAATAAATAAATAAAACATCTGCTGTTCTTTATGGCTTGCTTTTAAAGGCCAAATGAGATTTCAATTACACCTATATAAAATCTGTCCAGCATAAAATGGCCATATATTAGCACACTCTTGAAACCCAGAGACCTGAATCATCATGGCTAGACTCAGCTCATCAGGCAGGGCAGCCTCGAAGGTCTCGTGTCCTCATCAGGGTCCTGGTCTCATCGGAACCAGGCAAAGTGCCAACCTGTCAAGAAGCAACTGTGTCTCCTCAAAACTCCCAAGCTGAAACTCCAGCTCCAACCTTTGAGGAGGTGATTAAGATTAAATGAGGGCACAGGGCAGAGAGGGAGAGTCAGGCAGAGGCCCAGGACTAAGTTACAGTCCAAAGGGAGCAGAAGTCTGGGCCAGCCATGCACAGTAGGGTGAGCATCAGTGAAAACCCACCGGGCCTCCCAGCATTCTCGCCAACAAGCAAACGTCTGAGACCAAGGACGTGTAATTCCACTTAAACATCACACAGCCTCATTTCTATCAAGATACCACATGGACCTCATAAGCACAAATTTTAATGTTCAACTATAAACTTGCAGCAGTGAGGTCCTGATCTAACAGGACATGTGTCCCATGAGGAGGAAGTGAAGGCATACCCCCAGAGGAAAGGTCATACGAGGACACGCCAGCAGGGTCACTGCCAGCCCAGGGAAAGTTCCCTGGAGATAGGACACCTGCCACATGCAGTCTCTAGCCCCTGCCCCCAGCACGGTGAGGCGGTGCATCTCTTCCAGCCCCGCAAACCACGCGATAAGCCTCAGACACCCCGCACTCTGATGTCTTTAGGGCTCCCCCCATCCATCGCTGCTGGAATCTCTTCAGGTATAGGGGAGCAATCAGAAGTCTGGGGACACCAGCTGTCACCCCTCATGCACCAACACCACACACCCTTGGACCAAAGCAGGTCCACAGGTCTCTCTGGACCCTCTCAGCGTTCCCTGTTCCCATCCTGTAAAACTGACTTTTTTTTTTTTGAGACAAGATTTCACCATGTACTTCAGGCCGGCCTTAAACTCACTATATAGCCCAGGCTGGCCTCACACCAACCCTTCTGCCTCAGCCTCCTGGGTACTGGGACTACAGGTATACACCACCACACCTGCCCAATAAAACTGACTTTACGACTGAAAACAGCTGCCCTACCCCGAGAAGTATAGTACTGTTTAAAAACACCCTTTCAGGGATGGGGATGTTCCTCAGGGGAGGGGAGCAGGGCAGAGTGCTGGCCCAGCAGACACACGGATCCGTGTCTGATCCAGGCAAAACACACACAGACACACACATATATACACATACACACATACACACACACACACACACACACACACACACAGTCACACACACCCACACACACAGTGGTCACTGTGTCCACATGAGAATGTTGTGCATTACACCAAGTGCTCTTTCCATTTATCAACTTAGTAAACAGCTTTTCAAACGAAGCTCTGTTCTAGGTGCTGAATAGCAAGTGGTAAAGGATATTCAACCTGGATATGGCAACACATGCCTGCAAATCCCAGCACTCTAGCAGGCTGAGGCAGAAGAATCTCAAAATGTAAGCCCAACCTGGGCCACTAGCGACTTAACAATAGGATTTGGTTTATATTTTAACCAGATCTATCTAGGCAGAGAGACTTCTCCTGCCACAAGCCAGGAAGGAGATGACAATGTCTCATACAGGGTGGTAAGGGGCAGCAAAGCAGGTGAGGAGGAGGAGATAGTGGGTGTGCTGGAAGGTGCAGTCAACAGCGTGCTAACCTGAGCTATAGGTACAGGGTACAACAGAGGAGAACTAGAAAAAACTGGAGCTCCTGTTCACTGATTCAGGGAAGGATGCAGGGGACAGGGCCATGAGGTCAGGGACTTAGTGACAGCAATTAAGACATCCAAGCCAAAGGTAAGGAGAACTGCTGATCAGGCAGAGGAGGAGCAACAGAAGGAGAGCGGAACTGAAAGAGCCAAAACAAGTGTGTCCACCAGGAGAGGGGCTGCTTGGGCTGGAGGCGACACCACAGTGGGCGTCCCAGCACAGTGGGGCCAGCAGAGCGAGCGCAGGAAGGGGGACAACAGAAGGGGACATGGGCAGGACGCACAACAATCTGCAAGCTCCTGCAAAGCAGGATCTCCTCAACATCAACGCAGTCGAGGCCAGAGAGGATGTGATGAGACTGAGAGCACATCAGGAAACCAGGAAAACGACGGCGTTTTGTTCTTAAACTTCAGCTACCACACAAGCCCCACGCACCCTGCACTGAGTCCACACAAACTTTTTAGGTGTTTTCATGTCTGTCTATGCGCACTTGCAAAACGCCTTTATGATCTCCAGTTTCCTGTGTTTCTCCTGTAGTCATAGGAGGAAAACACCTCTAATGATTTAGTGTATTTCAATGTTATTACTCCAAGGAAGGAATAGAAGAAATGGAAAAACAGGCTGTGTAAGAAAGTATGACTTATGCTCCTGACATCCCTCACCAAATTACCATGTACAGTGTTTAGAGGCAGCTGGCTCTCTTCAGCCAATCCCTTTCCTCCTACTACCTCTCTGTCTGAAGGGTTGCATGCTAATCATCACATTTTTTAAAGTGCTTAGAATTCAGGAACCTTACAGACGCCCTCAGCACTCAGGAAATGAGGTTTGAGAGTTAAAAGTTCAGATAACAGGTTTCACAAACACACAAAGTCCCAGTGTCCCAGAAGCTCTGAAAGGGAGGACAAAGGCCACTGTGGAAAGTGTTTCCCTCCTCTGCTTTCATCATGAATTAGGGTCCCAGAGCAAAAACATAATCCAAAAGAATTCTACAAAGTCAAAGACTTAATACTCTAAAATGTCTACTAAATTTTTGGTTTAAAACTTGTTTAAAAAATAACTTACAAGGCTGGGGATTTAGCTTAGTGGCATAGCACCAGCCTGACAAGCTCAAGGTCCTGAGTTTGATGCCTGATATCAAATAAATAATAAACAAATATAACTGGCAAGCTAGAGAAGCCTTACTAAATGTGAATTGCAGATATTCTCTAGTGTTGCTCCCTGTTAAATATCTTAGGAGGAAATTACATTAGTCAGGCATGACTTGTTTTTCCACTAAGCCAGTGTGGTTGTTAACCTACATCCTGCTTTTCATGATTAAATACTGTGATTTTGATTAATTTTTAAAAACTGCTAAGATTCAAGTTAAGACAATTTTTCAAGAATCTTTTCTTTTTTTTAATTCAAATCTTTCTTGGTACATTATGTATACACATCATGATTACACTCAACAATGAGAATTTGTACCGGTATATGACACAACTTAATTCTCAAGAATCTTTTAAATATCCCACATCCTAAGAAGAGAAACTGAAGAAGTACAGACACTGAGAGGAGGGGAGAAAGGGCCCCTAAGGCGGCCTGGACATCACAGGGGACCCGCCTACCATCCACAGTGCTATAACTGTCCCAGGTAACCAGGGCGCAAGGCCCAACAGCTGTGAGCCCAAAACCTAGACCAATGACTTCAAAGATGCTCTAACCACTCTATATTCCTCACCACTTTCTCTTTAAGCACCCCAAAATCTCTAAAGTCCAGAAAGGCTCATTAGAGGTCTAAATACTTAGCACCTAACTCAAGAACTTCATTTTACAGACGAAAACCCTAAAATGTTGAAGTGATATAGCCAAAATCACGAGACACTTGGTCTCTGCCCTTCCCTTTTCAGAGAAGACCTTACTCAAAGCCTCCACCACTTCTGGGTGGCTGCCAGCATCTTCCACCAAAAGCAGGAAGGATGAGCAACAATCCACACTTGGACAACTTACCCAGCCTGTCATACACACAGGACACAAAAGCAAACCTATGTTCAAAATCAGATATACAGGCCGGGCGTAGTGGCTCACGCCTGTAATCCCAGCACTCGGGAGGCAGAGGCAGGAGGATTGCTGTGATGTGAGTTCAAGGCTGAGCTCAAGGCCAGCATGAACTACAAAGCGAAACCCTGTCTCAAAAAAAAGAAAAAACAGATACACAGATTTTTTTTTCATTTCTGCTCCCAAATATTTCTAATACTTTAATTGTCCATTTTCATATTAACCTCCACATTGCTCAATAGTACGTACACTTAGTAATTTTTTATTGTGAAATAGGTACATTTTATATACATATGATTAACATTACCATGCTATCTTGGTAACATAGACCATGTACACAGATTTAAGAAGCTACATGCCAAGAATGAACAGGCCAATTTCTCCTGAAAACCAAATCCCTCTGAAATTCTTGACTTCTATCTTTACTCTCAACATAGGTTGTCAACAGATGGATGAGTTGTTAAACGTATTTTTTTTTTTTAGGTTTTTTTTTTTTTTTTTTTTTTTTTTTTGAGATAGGGTCTCGCTTTGTGGTTCTGGCTGGCCCTGAGCTCAGCCTCAAACTCACATCATAGCAATCCTCCTGCCTCTGCCTCCCCAGTGCTGGGATTACAGGCGTGAGCCACCACACCTGGCACTGTGGTGTGTGGTACTGATTGCTGCTGGGCATGAGTCTCCATGCCCAGTATTGTATGTGGTTAAACCGGGGATCGAACCTGGGCCCTTGGGCTTTCAAGGCAGGTGCCGGATCCACTGAGCTAAATCCCCAGCCCTCCACCTGAATTCTCATAAGAGGTCAAGTGCCTAATAATGAAAATCAACATGGCTGGCCTGCTGCGACTAAGTACTTTTTTTTGAAATAGAGTCTTGCTTTGTAGTTCAGACTGGCCCTGAGCTCAGCCTTAAATTCACAGCAATCCTCCTGCCTCTGCCTCCCAAGTGCTGGGATTACAGGCATGAGCCAGTCACCACGCCTGGCACTATGGTATGCGGTTCTGATTGCTGGTGAGCTGAGTCTCCACACCCAGGATTGCTATATGTGGTTACCAAAATGTAGTCAGCCCTTGAACTTGCCAGATAGGTGCTGGAAGCACTGAGCTAAAACCCTGGCCCAAATAAGTACATTTTAACTATCTTGAATTTCTACAATTTTTAATCCTGAAATCAGGATTATCTCTTTTTTTGAGGGGGCAGTAGCAGAGATCAAAATCGGGCCCCTGTGCTTAAGGGAGGCACGGTGCCACTGAGATAAACCCCTGGTCCTTCTTTTTGATTTTTTAAAATCCCCACAGAGTATAGTGTATCTATGTACTCAACAAACATGATAAATGTATAAGGAGGTTGATTATTTATAAACTGTGGTGCGCCATAACTCTAAGATTAAAATGTTCTACTATAGTAGAGTTAAAGCATATCTAAGCGACAGAAAAGAGGTCAAGTAGCTGGGCCTATAATCTCAGCACTTAGAAAGCTAAGATAGGAGGACTGCTGCACATTCAAGGCCAGCCTGGGCATCAACACAGTGAGATCCTGTCTTGAAAAACAAACAAACAGGACATTAATGATTTTGTCATTCAGACTAAACCTCCTGATTATACTTAATAAAAACAATAAAAGCCAAGAAATGTCAGAATGCCAGGTGCAGTGGCACACACCTATAACTCTAGCACTCAGGGAGGCTAAGACAAGGACTACAGCGAGTTCAAGGCCAGCCTCGGCTACATAGTGAATTCAAGGCTTGCCTGAACTAACAGCAAGATTCTGTCTCAAAAAACTTTTTTAAAAAGTCAGAATGCTGATGTTTTCCTAAAAAGCTATAAATAATATTTGTAAAGTATGTTCTTTGGCATTAACCTCCTAAGGGTATTTGCTATTTCATGAAGTCCAGGAAATAAAATCCCATAGTGGCTGGGTGTGGTGACGCACACCTCTAATCCCAACACTTGTGAGGCTGAGACAGGAGGATCACTGCAAATTCAAGGCCAGCCTAAACTACATAGAGACCCTGTCTCAAAAAAACAAAATAAAATATTCCATTATGAAGAGAAGAGTGGCCCTATAATATATTCTTTGTATCATTCCAAAGCTTTTGTTGTTCTTGCTATCAGAAAACCTTATTACTTTTCTAAATGTTAATCTTCCATGAAACTCTATCCTCCCAATGGTATAATTATGTGCATTATTTTTAATCTTTGCCAGTATATCAAACATCATAAGAGAGGAAAACTTACTTTGGGGGATGTTCCTGGGGACTGACCCAAAGTCTTCTCACTGAGCTGACCCCACCCATTTTACCCTTTATACTAAGGCAAGGCTTACCAAATCACAAAATTGCCCAGGGAGGCTCAAACTCATAATTCTCCTGCTTCAGCCTCCCAGGGTGCTGGAATTATAGGCCGGCCTCACCACTAACAGCTAAAACTATCAATTTTTGCAAACTCTGATCAAGGTGTTGAATTCATGACTTAAAATAACATCAACTGCCCTTGCAAACGTGAAAATTACAGCTGGCACCCCATATGGCCAAATGGGGAAATTTCTAAATTATATAGAAGATCACCATGTACCATCATTAAATTATTATTTTAATATCTATTCTTAATGGTTTTTTTAAAAAAGTTAAGGAACACTTCAGTAAAGTAATAAACACTTTTAAAAGTTAAGGAACACTTTTTAGTAAAGTAATAAACACCACAAATAATGAGAAATTTACCATATCAGTTGCATAAAGCCTTAAATCATTCACTTATCTAAAGGGTAGTTAGAAAGATCTTAAAGGCAAAATAAAGTACAACAAAGCTCAGAGAGGGCTCAGAGGGGACTCCCCAGGATCTGATTTGTTGCACGGTAACAGTATTTCCAAAACTCGGAGATTATACTGAAAAGAACAGAATGATCAAAAGATGCTGTTTTAAAATAATGTGCAGCTACAAAGTCACAGCAGAATGTTCTTAAAAACTGCTGTTAATATCGAGTGTAGAGACTCACTCCCACCAGCAATCACAGCCACATACCACAGTGTGAAGCGTGGTGGCTCATGTCTGTGATCCAAACACTTGGGAGGCAGAGGCAGGAGGACTGAGTGAGTTCAAGGCTGAGCTCTGGGCCAGCCTGAAATACAAAAGCGAGACCCTGTCTCAAACAAACAAACAAACAAACAAAAAACCTGCTGTTAACTGCCACAACACAAGTGACAACAGCTTACACACCATCACTACACCACCTTGCCAGGTGCGCAACACATCCACAGACCACCAACTGGGACAGAGACATCACCAGCAGTCAGTGCCAGCTCAGCAAAGCAACAAACCCAAGACACTCCACTGTGAGTACACAATGGCATAGCACCTCAAAGTCATTTCATAAGAATTCCATTCTTCACAACTCCAGTTCACAGCCTCTGAGATAAACTACCCGATTTTGAAAAGATCCTCAGGAGTTCAGGAAGCCCGTTATCACAGGCAGCTCACTGGCTACTGCGAAGCACTTCCTTCCACACCATGGGAAGTCTGGGCCCCATATAAATCATTCAGTTAATGTAGGGAAATAATGAAACTTTTCATGTGTTCTTATATGTTGTAACATTTAAAAGGGTGGGCAACAAACTAGTGGGGTGTCTGACCTTGTTTCAGCAGAACCAACACATCAGTGTCTGATTCGACGAAAGCGGTTGACCAATTTTAACAAATAACACGTACGTGTCTGCTTAACAGTAAGGCTGTCTTCGCAGGTGTGCGCACCCAGGGAGGCTGAGATAGCATTACTGGTAATTGCCAAGTGGCACAGGTGCATGGAACATGTGACTCACGCAGGTTTGGACCAGGCCGTGTACTGCGGGTACAGAAGGTAGAGTCAGTACTGCTCTGCACCCTGCCCAACACTGCCTCCCTGGTTCTCACAAACCAGCCTTCAACAGTCTCAGTCAGACCAACAAGCCACAAGTTTATAATCTGAGAGGTCACACATAGCCCATACCCAAGGACTGCACACGCCTGTTTTATACCAACCACACTCAGAAGCCAGCCACACAGAGAGAGAGAGAGAGAGAGACAGAGAGAGAGAGTGAGAGAGAGAGAGAGAGACCAAAGAGGATCACAAGGCCCTCTGTCAAGAAGGAAACCTATTACTGAGACAAACCCATGAGAGGCGGTCACAAGACCCATACCACAGTGCTGCCTGTTGGCCCAAAGTGTTTTCATCTGACTGCTATAAAAATCAATGATGGGAGCGAGGAATGTAAAAAGGGAAAAAACAAAGCTTTTGTAAATAAAGAAGAGTAGAGGGGATGAAGGGAGAGAAGGGGAATGGGAAAAAATAAGAACCAAGATATATCATGTTCAGGTACAAATTCCCAATGATGAATGGGATCATAATGTATACCTGAAATGTACCTATAAATTTAATGAATTTTTTAAAAAAATTCAAATGACATCCTCTCATAGGAAATCCATTTTTTTAACTGTACAAACTCAGATGTTGAAGGTATTTAATTGACTCTATAATAGTATAAAACAACTTCCCACTTTTAAAGCAAATTTATTTTCACAGAGCCAAAGAGGTTATTTCCAGTTCACAGCAAAATTATAGCTGGATGAGCACATTCACAACTAAAGTATTACAATGAGATGATGCACAAATGGCTTTGGATTTGCATTTGCCGAAGAGCTAAAATAACAGTATTACAGGCAGGCACCCTAAACCAGGTAAATTCTGAATTGTGTTTGGGAAGATAAAAAGCAAGGGCTCTCTTGTTGCACTATAAAAATGTAGCCTAGAATAACATTAGTTTGTAACAGAGGGGCCAAGATAACAAGTACATATAATCAAACACAATGTTAAAGACAGTAGAATATTTGACAAGTATAAATTTCCTTAACACCACTATTACAAACAACTAACCATTGCATCTCCTTAAACCACAGTGATATGATAAAAAGATACTTGAAGAAAATCGTGTAGCAGCTGTGTGGAGGATGAGCTGATGAGAACCAAGCATCACGAAACCCAACCCACTGGGAAGCTTGAGTCACATTAAGTAACACAGAAAAGGCTCCCAGATCCGGTGGCCACAACCGACAGCAAGAGAGTAAGTCTGGCGCCCACTGCAGCTGGCTGGACTTGGTGGCAGTCTGGATTAGAGAGTAGGGAAAAGATTTTAAATGATGCTAGGATCTGGCCACAGATGGCCTAGAGCATAAGCACACCTGCAGACCTGCAAAGCACACACAGTTCCGCCACGGGCTTCCCCACGCCACATCTGACGCTATTTAGCTCGGAATCCCAGCACTGCAGGGAGAGGAGGCAACCACCACACGACCATGCTTACAGGGCGGACAAGTGAAAATATCCCGTAATCAACAACTCCAGATTTGTCTCCTGTGGAAGAAACCCGCTCTTCTCACTCAAGAGGACTTCCTCTCTGTCCATACAATGGGGAAAAGAAATCTGCCATTTCTCTATCTTCCAAACATTATCCAGGTTCAGTTCTACACAAATGCCACCACTGGTTGTGATAGGTGTAACAATGTCAAGTGAATGATCCTATTTTCAAAGGATTCATTCTAAACTGGAACAAAGCCAAGCTGATCACATTTAAAAGTGAATATGGCCCAAAAGCAACCTCATGGGGTTATTTGCAATGATTCACCAAACATTAAAATACGGATAAAATCTGATCCAGAATGCACTGCTACATGATTCTGCAGTTTTGCTGGACCTTTTTTTTTTTCCTGCAGTTTTAAAAACACACTGCTGGAGAGCAGACATCACATCAAAGGCTTCTCCCTTGTCCAAAAACCATTTAACCAATGCTCTTTCTAGTTTTATCAAAGCAGATTCTTATCAATAACTAGAAGCATTTAACTGAGATCTCAGTGTCTGCAGATCCTTCTGAAGAGGACTATATATAAATTCAATTTTTTTTAAACTCATGTAATCCATGAAAGTCTGATGAAAAGCTGTAAAGGCCTGGAAGGCACATTCTGTTCTCCAAAAACACTGATGAGTCCCATTTCCGTGAGAAATCTAGCTCATCCAGCCATGAAAGAGGGTCTAAAATGTCATGTTTACATGTTTCTCACACATGAAAGAAAACCACGGACATAAAATATTCAGTGCTTTTTCTGAAGAAAAAAAAAAAAAAAAGCAGCCTACCTGGCACACGGATTAAAATGTAACCCGGCAGCGCTGCCCAAGTGAGCTCTCCGGGACACTGTCCCTGCAACGCTGGCAGCTCGGCTTTCGGGGCGGGGACGGGCTGCGACGTCCCGGGAGACACCGAGGCTGGACACGGGGGCCGAGTCCCCGGGCGGCCCGAGGACAGCGCCAACCCGGGTCGCCCGGGACCCTCGAGCCAGAGCCCGGTCCTCACCCGCCCGCGACCCGGAGCCTCCCCGCGGCGCACGGCCGCCCCCGGGCCCGCCGCCGCTCACCGTGAAGGGGACGTCTCCGACGCTGCCCACTGAGTAACAGTTGTCGCCGGGGTTGACAGCCCCGGTGAGGACCTGGTGCAGATGCATCTCCGGGCCGCGCCGCGCCGCGCCGGGACCCGCCCGCGCCTCCTCAGTACCGCGCCCGCCCGCCGCCGCCCCCGCGCGCGGCCATGAAGGTCCTCGCGCCGCCGGGTCGCGCTGGCCTCTCCGCGGAAGTGCCCGGATGATCCCGCGCCGCCGCCCCGCCGCCCCGCCGCCCCTGAGGAGGCTGTGGAGGGCGAGCGGAGGAGCAGCCGAACGGCTCCCGGCACGCGCACGCCCGCCGCCGCCGCCGCCGCCCCGCCCGCCACAGCCGGGGGAGCTCGCGCGCGCCGCCGAGCCTGGTCGCCCCCGCCCCCGCCCCCGCCCCGCCTGCGCCTGCGCCTGCGCGCGCCGCGGTTTCCAGGGCAACCGCGCGCCCACCCTCGCGCCGGGCTGCGCGCGCAGCTGTGCGGAGTTCCCTGGCAGCCCCGCGCCCTCCAGCCGCACGAGCCGGGGACGCGCCGCTGGAGTCCAGCCTCGCCCCGCGCCGCCGGCCCGGCTGACCTCGGGGAAGGACGCTGCGGTCCCTCGGAAGCAAACCCCACCTGGCGGAATCTGGGAGCCCTCCGATCCCTTAAAGTGCCGTGCCTGCGATGTTGCTTTAGACATCTTGCAGCAACTCGGGAAGCCGAATCCTCCTGACAGCAAGCTGTTCCTGCTCCCACTCTGGTGGCGACTAGTCTAGACCTGGGGAGGGACCTCTAGGCACTTTTACCACACGAGTGATGTCGTGCAGTGGCGGGGGCGCCTGACTTCCCAGCCCCTGTGCTTAACTCGAGTGAATTCAGGGATCTGACTGCTGCAGGTCAGTTCCTTGCAAAGCGCCGAGCCCGTTCGGTGTGAGGTCCCGGAGCAGGGCAGTGGGAAGGCCGCGGGACGGGGAGGCAGGGCCGGAGTCCCGAGCGGACCGAGCCGTGCGCCGCCGCGCAGGCGAGGAAGGGTCGTGCTGACCGAGGAGGGACGCGTGACCGGCGCCCGCGGGCCGCACAAGCGCCACTCCAGAGAGCAGGCGGGCTGCGCCTGGCGGGGTGAAGAGAGCGCGGGCTGGAGCAACGAAGCCTAGAGCAGATTCGCGGGTGAGCGGCTGCTGCCCGGCACAGGATGGGGAGAAGCCCGCGTGGTTAAGAGAGACCCACGAGGGCTGTGCCCCTTCGGGGGCGCAGTGTGGCGAGTCTCAGCGCTCCACTTCGAAGTCTAGGTCTCGCTCTGGATTCCTGGGGTCAATCGGATGTCTCTAGGCAAAACTGTACGTCATCAACCTTCCTACGTGCTGTGGGAAGGTAACTTTGAAGCATTTAAGAGAGGGCTAGTAAAGATGGGAAGCAAAGATCTGGTGTAACTGGTCATCCGTTCGGGGAGAGACGGTCTGGGTCCAAGATGGCTCCTCAGGGCCAGTGGCATTTTCCTTTTCATTTAGTGACAGGGCTGCACCCTAGTCACCCGGAGTAAAATCCGCAGCCTGCTGCTACCTCTGCCCTCTCCCCCCACATGCACAGGTTCTTCTGAAGGTCCCCCATTCTTGCCCCACTATCTCCGCAGCTGTCAACTTAACCACCTCAACTCTCATTTGATTGCCTTCTTCCACACTTGCTCCTCAATCTTTTTTCACAGAAAACTTTTGTTTTCCTTTATTTTCAATGCTGGAAATAGAACCCAGGGCTCTACCTACACTCCTCCCAACCCCCAAGATACACCTTTCAAGGAAAAATTCCTCTGTTTAAAATCCCCCCCACCCCACACACCTTATCAGTTAAAGTCTAAATTCCTCAGTGTAGCTGATAGCCAGCTTCTGCCTAGTCATTGTGATGTGCCTCAAGCCCTTCCTTCGTACTGCCGCTGCCCTGCACCGTCCCCGGGTCACAGGGCTTCCAGAACATTCTGTGGTGTTCTGTGTCTCTTTGCCTCCCTCCTGCCGTTTGCTTTCTCTTGAATCTCGTTAACAAGACATTTTAGTTCAGAAGTGAAACCTTTCTTGACCACTCCTAAGCTCCTTGAGGCTTCCCCCTCTGTGAAACACATGTGTCCCAAGGCAATGTGAAATATTTGCTTAGACTTTCTGTCCTGGAGTCACAGATATTTCAAGTCACGATCAGAAACTGATTTCAGTCTCCCTGGCACGAGCATGAATAATAACATTCAATTTTGCAAGGAAAATGTATGGAGTAAACATGTACACACACACACACACGCACAAACCTTTCTCCAGGTGCAGTGGGACATACCTATAATCCTAGCTACTCGAAAAGCTGAGGAAAATGGATCGTAGGTTCTGGGTCAGCTTAGAAAATTTAGTGAGACTCTGTCTCAAAATAAAAAAATCTGCTGGTCATTTAGCCCAATGGTTCTGGGGCCTGTGCCACAAGCGCAAGGTCCTGAAGTTGATCCCTGGTACCAAAAACAAACCATAAAAAATTTAAAAATAAAAATACAAAGGCCCGGAATGTAGCTCCATGGTAGAACCCTTAATTAACATGCCCAAGGTTTTAGGTTCAGTCTCAGTTGCTAAAAATGTCTAGAAACCTCACTTTTATTATATAATGTATTTATTTGTATTTGCAAAAGTGTTTCTTTTTTTATTCAAATCTTTATTGGTTCATTATATATACACATCATGATCGCATTCAGCATTGAGAATTTGTACCAGTATATGACACAACTTAATTCTCATTTTTTTCCCATTCCCCTACACACGCAACAACCCTCCAGCCCCTATATACATAAGCTTTGTTTCCTTTTTTATTATAACTATCACATTCTTTTTCCTCTCATTATTTACCTCCATTCCCTATTTCCTTCTAAATATTTTCTATTTCACAATATCTACTATATATACTAGAACTCATTTACAACTTCATTTTCTCATACCAAAGAAAAAATGCGTAAATTTACATATCTGTGACCTATTTATTTCACTTATAAAGATGTCCTTAAGGCACATCCATTTGAGTATGACTGACTCAATCTTATCATTTTCATGGTAGAGTAATACTCCATTCTATTAAAAAAAACCACATCTTCTTTAACCAGTCACCAGTTGATAGACATTTTGGTTGTTTCAAAGATTTAGCTATCACAAACTGAGCTGATGTAAACATGGGTGCACATATGTCACTGTGATAGGCATCTTTTAATTCGCTTGTGTACGGACCTAGCAGATGAACAGCAGGGTCAAATGGGACCTCTAATCCTAATTTTTTGAGGAATCTCCACACTGATCTCGATAGGGGTTATACAAGTCTACACTCCCACCAACAGTGGAGAAGTGTTCCTTTTTCTCCGCAGCCTCGCCAACATTTGTTGCTGGCTAATTCTGAAATAGCAGCCATTCCTTGTGGTGTGAGATGAAATCTCAATTTTGTTTTCATCTGCATCTCTTGAATGAGCAGTGATCTTAAAGTGTTTCATTGATGTTATAGTAATTTTATGGAGATGAGTGTTAAACAATCATATAAAGTATTCCTGTTAAAAGTAATTTATAGGGGGCTGGGGATTCAGTTCAGTGGTTCCAGCGCCTGTCTTGCAAGAACAATGGCCCAGGTTCAATCCCCAGTAACCACATACAACAATGCCGGGCACAGTGATTCATGCCCACCGGCAATCAGTACCACACACACCACAGTGCTGGGCGTGGTGGCTCACGCCTAGACTCCCAGCACTCAGGAGAGAGAAGCAGGAGGATTGCTGAGTTCAGAAATAGCCTGAACTACAAAGCAAGACCTTGACTCACAGAACTAAAAAATAATAATAATAACAAGTAATTTATAGGAAGCCATTCTTCACACCAAGTGCTTATGCTAGGTCCGAAGGGACCAGAACAATCAAAATGAAGTCACTCAGGGTGAGTTCATGTCACCAAAACCACACCAAGCTATGTGTCTGACCTTCTGAGACATCAGGAGAGTGAGAGGCACCGGCTGGATAATGGCTAACCACCGTTAGCAGTCACAGGAAGGACACTCTCCCAGCCTGTAAAAGACGTTTGAAGGGAGGAACTCTGCTTTTTCTCCCGAAGCTTTTCTCGACACTTTTCTGTCTAGGGAGCTAAACTCCTCTGCTCAGCTCGTCATAACATGCAATCTGTTTTATTGGATGGAGTGTTGTCTAATCTAGAATCACAAAAAACAGCAAATGATGATATTTAAATTCACTGTAACTTTTGTCTTTTGATGCTATGTACGCCATAGGGAATTATATGAAATCACTGGTTCTGTACATTTAATTATATACTTCTGATCTAATTAAAGTACTAAGTTACATAGATACAGTGGACAACAAAACAAAACTGATCAGTAATCAGTGAAGCCCCAATGCTGAGAAAACCATGGAGAAAAATAGAAACTAAATCAAACGAGTATCAAATAAATTTGGGAGGACTACAATATTGTACATACAGAAACAGTGTGGGTCACTGAAAGCTTGTATAAAGCGAGCTGTCAAACAATAAATTCCTTTATAAGAAGGTTGTAGATAAACATGTCAGCAAAAACTAGAATAAAACATGAAGGTCATAAATGTGAAGAAATTCCAACATAAATACATAAAAACGAATATGTTACCAAATCAAATACACATGAAATACCAGGATAAAAATGGAATGTGCTTTACAGAAGCTAGTGTTTCAGAATTAGCAACTATGTAGTAAAAAGTAAATAGTTTCTAAATGTCATAAAATTTTAATCTTCACTCTTAAACCCTAAGAAAGCATCATTTTAAAGCCTGAAAGGCATTATTAATAGTGGACTTGGACTTACTCTTCAACAACCTACAGTGCATTAGAAACTGTGTTAAAACCATCATCGAACAATGCCTGTAAACCCACGTGGGAGGCCGAGGCAGGAGGTTTGCTGCGAGCTCTAGGCCAGCCTGGGCTACAGAGTGAGCTCAAGGCCAATCTGAACTGCACAGTGAGACCCTGTGTCAGAAAAACAAAACAAAAAATAAATACTAATGTTGCCAAGATCGTTACTAATTCCACATCATTTACCCCATTTCACAAGTGGCTCTTGTTTTAGAACATTCAGAGTTTTGACCCACTAGCACAGCTGTGAGACTGAGCCTCTCTCCTTCCTCAGTCTCAACACAAATGGGGAGTTGGCTTCTTTCTACACTCCTAAATCCTTCAATTGTCTTCTTGATAACCACATCTCAAAGTCGGGACTAGTTAGTGAAGTCAGTTGAATCTGTTATTATCCAATCTGATAAACCAAAACAAGGTTCCTTGTCCACTGGGCCAGCTGCACCACATTTTGACGGTCCATGATTTCATTTCTTCCTGTCTGTTACCTTTCGAATGGACTTACAATTAAACTGGCGATTAAAAAAAAAAAAAACTGGGACCAAGGATTTAGCTCAGTGGTTCCGGTGCCTGTCTTGCAAGCACAAGGGCCCAGGCTTGATCCCCGGTAACCACATACAATACTGGGCGTGGAGACTCACCCCAGCAGCAACCAGTACCACATACCACAGTGCCGGGCGTGGTGGCTCACGCCTGTAATCCCAGCACTCGGGAGGCCGAGGCAGGAGGATTGCTGTGAGTTTGAAGCTTGTCTGGCCAGCCTGAACTACAAGCGAGACCTTGTCTCAAAAATTTGAAAAAAAAAGAATTCAATACAAAGTTAGCATTCTAGAACATACATTCTCATTCAGAATTTCTCAGAAGGTTTTATTTAAAATGTCAACTAGATGCTAAATGAGGATCTAGACACAAAAGACCACATATTGTATAATTGCATTTCTATGAAACTTCTGAAAAGGGAAATGTGCAGTCACAGAAGATAGGTTAGTGGTTGCCTGGGGCTGAGAGTGGAACAGAAAGTAACTGCTAATGGACACAGGTTCCATCTGAGCAGAAATGTTCTTAAATTAGATTGCAGTCATAGCTGAGTGGCGGTGTAAATTTACTAGAAATCATTAAATCATATACTTGAAATTAGTAAATTTTACGGTAAATAAATTTTACACTCGATAAAGCTCTCTAAAAAAGAAGAAAGGAAAAAAGACGTGTTAGCTAGAGCTGGAGTCAACTAAAACTCTGAGCCTCACAGACTTGCTTCCAAAATGGCTCCCTGTCATGGCTGGTCAGGTGCTCCTGGTGAGAAGACATGGTCCCTCTCCACAAGGCTGTGTGTCCTCAAGGCACAGCACTCGGCTTTTTTGACAGCAAATGATCAAGAGAGACCAGATAGAAACCGCAGTGTCTTTTGTAACCTAGCCTGAGAAGTCACACACCATTACTACCGTCATATTTTATTAGCTACGCAGACCAGCCATCTTACAGTGTGGGAGGGCATTTCCCGAGAAACTGTGGGCTAGGAAGCGAGTCATGGGAGCCGTTTTAGACGCCATCTTGGCGTGGCACTGGTGTGTACCACACCACGGAACTCAAGGATTTCATCTTCAGGAATAGAGGGGCATCCTTTGTATCATTCTTACTCTTACTGTGGAAGTAACTGGAATTTCTACTTATAAATCTAAAGCATCACAACGCTGTTATCAGCCATTTATCATAGATCTATATAATTTAAACTTTGAATCACTCAAGAAACTGCTTTAAAATCTGATACTCGTGTTTTGAAGTATTTCTTCTGGTTGTGCGGTCTTCACCATTTCCTCATAGATATCTAACACGTCAAGCTACCACACTCTTCAGTTGATAGCAATAGAAATAATGATTCCTGGTTAGCAAATCTCTTTTTTTTCTTTGAGTCGACACAGGGTAGTCAGGATGGCCTCGAGCTCGCTGTGTAGCCCACGACAGACTCGAAGCTACGACCACGGTCCCACCTCTGCCTCCCGAGTGCTGGAATCGCAGGTGTGCAGCACAGTCCAGCTCACTGTGCAGTCTGCGGCGGTGAGACTGACAGTCACGCGGTCACACGCTCCCGCACCTCGGAGTCCTGCACAACAGCAGTGATGCATTTGGGCCTCAAGTATCACGGGGTGGGCCTCTTTCAGCTGTTTACTGCCATGCAACAGACCATTCCAGGGCTTAGTGACTAACATGAGTGACTGGGAAGGGACAAGAAGTGCCTCTGCTGCTCTCCCGGGCTCCCTGTGCGGTGGGAAGGTCCTGGGGAGCCAGCCAGCCTCGTGCCAGGGCTGCCCACGCTGGCCACTGTCCAGGGTGTGGTTCCTGTCCACGTGGCCGCCCACCTCCATCGGTGGACTAACTCCTTAGGACAAGAGCCACGTCTACCGCAGGACACAGAGCCAGCCCAGGCCCAAGGACTAGGGAAATAAAGTGAGATTCTCAGAAATACAACAAGCAGGCTGACCAGCCATCTTCTAATGAGCTTTATCAGAGACACAAACTCTGATTCTTTTTTTTGAGACAGGGTTTCGCTTTGTAGTTCAGGTTGGAACTCAACTATGAACCCAAGTTAGCCTCGAGCTCACAGCAATCCTCCTGGCTGTGCCAGGAGTACTGGGATTACAGGAGTGAGCCACCATGCCCGGCATTGTGGTGTGTGGTACCAGGGATGAATTTGGGACCTTGTGCTTGCCAAGAAGACTCTGGAACCACTGAGCTAAATCCCTGGCCTGGTGTTTTGTTTTTTGAGACAAGGTCTCACTCTGCAGTCCAGGCTGGACTCAAACTCCAGCTGGTCCTCTGCCTCAGCCTGGGAGGGGGGCAGGCCTCGGATTACAGGTGTCTGCCACCAAGCCCTGTATTATTCCACAAGGACTGAATATTTACTTTGTGCCGGGCACTTTCGTGCCAGCAGGGGGCAGCAGAGAGCGCTTCAGGGTCCTTCCTCAGTCCCGAAAGGGACAGTGGGAGACGAACCGCCACTGTCCGCCAGGGGGCAGGATTTCCCTGCTTCCCGAGGGACTGCGGAAATGAGCGCCATCTGTTATTTTGAAAGTTCTTTCCGTGTAAAGCCACCCCGTAAAGTGACATCCGATGTCACATGAATGAAAAGAAGGAGGATTGTTCCGGCAATACGAGGTTGGCCCAACTGTTAAGTAATTCTAGAAGTTTTCCCTGAGAGTTGCTACAACAAATAGCTTTTAAAACACCGTCATTTTTTTCTCATTAAAAATATTATCAGACGGTTGGAGATTTAGCTCAGTGGTTCCAGCGCCTCTCCAGCAAGCGCAACGTCCTGAATTCGATCCCAGTAAGCACATTCAACAATGACGGCCGTGGAGACTCACGCCCACCAGCAATCAGCACCGCACACCACAGTGCGCGGCGTGGTGGCTCACACCTGTCGTCCTATCGCTCGGGAGGCAGAGGCAGGAGGATTGCTGACACCTGTCGTCCTATCACTCGGGAGGCAGAGGCAGGAGGATTGCTGAGTCACAGGCTGGCCTGGGCTACAAAGTGAGTTCAGGGCCAGCCTGAACTACAGAGTGAGACCTTTGTCTCAAAAATATCATTTCTGGCATTTTTCCTTACATAACCCCTTACCACATTTTTATATTCTTTTCTAATTCTTTCATCTCTAACCATATTTTCATAATTATAGTCAAGTTGTACATAAAACTGACCTCTTTTCCTCCTTACATTAATACAATGTATAGAAGTATACATTAGTATAGAAGTTATGCTAGTGTGTGTGCTTATGAAATATACTTATGTATTTATATATTTAAACATACGTACTTATTTAGGCCAGGCATGGCGGCGCACTGTTGTCGTTCCAGGGCTTCGAGGCTGAGGTGGAAGCATGGCCAGGAGTTTGAGGCCAGCCTGAAACAGATAGCAAGACCCTGTCTCAAAGCAAAACGAACCTTTAAAACAGAGTATAACAATGCTAACGTTTATCTCTGCCATGTTTTGGGATTCCATTGCAGGGTCACATATTGTGTATTTATCATAATCTAAAGATTTTTCCTGATTTGTGAATTTATTTGCATGAAGTTTTGAATAAGCATAGCAACTAAATGTTTAACTACCTATATTTTAAATTCCTTTCACTTCAGAAAGAGTCATGTTCTATGAAATGTCATATAAAATCCAGCCATACTCAGGCTGGCATTTGTGTCATCCACCTATCTGCTGCATAAATTGATAAGCCTTGATATAGTTCCATGAATCAGAATTGTTAGAAATCTTTTATACTGAATTTACTCAGACATTTCTCAGAAAAATCTTCAGGTATTCCTTTGGAAATATCATTATAGTGTATAGTTCATCTATTTTTTTATTTTTAGAGTTTTTTTGAGACAAGGTCTCACTTTGTAGTTCAGGCTGGCCCTGAACTCACCATGTAGCCCACCCTATCCTCAAATTCTCAGCAGTCCTCCTGCCTCTGCCCTGAGTGCTGGAATTACAGGCGTGAGCCACCACACCTGGCACTGTGGTTTGTGGTAGTGGGGATCGAACTCAGGACCTTGCACTTGCCAAGGAGAGCTAAATCCCACCATTGTAGAAACGTTCCTTAAATGCCTTCTTTAAAAAACATGCACCAATATGACAATACCAAAAATAATCATTGCTTATCTCTATCAGATGACTTTTTTCATCTTATCTGTATTTCCAGAAATCTTCCTTTGGTGTAATGTTATTATTTTTGAAATAGACGCACAAGAATCATCTCCAAAATGCAGCACAGTGAGATTCACGAAAGCAGCGGACGTCTCTGGGGGTCAGAGAAAAGCCTGAGACCTCGGCCTCTCCCGCCTGCACTCAGCCAAAGGCACACGTGGGCTTGGTTGGATCCTGGTCCACAAAAACCAGCTGTACAAATATTTGTAAGAAAACAGGAGAAATTTAACCTCCTCCTGGATGCTGATGATACCAACTCAGTATTCTTCCTACAAGGTATATGCTAATAGTATTACAGCAATGTCAGGAAAAAATTCTTATCTCTTAAGTAAACAGACTGACATTTATTTGGCTGACATGACATGAAACCTGGGGTTTTATGGGCAAATATTCATTGGGCGCATGAATTGGCTGACATAAAGTCAAAAGAGTGACCAGGCCTATTGGAGTCGAGGAAATTCATGCGTGATCATTTCAGTATTTTCTTGATCTTTTTGTTTGAAATTTTCTATAATAAAATATGGAACTCACAGTTGACGTAAGGTTTTTTCTATACTAAGTAAAAAACCTTGAACATCTCTCGCGTCCAGACCTGGCACAGCAGCCATCCTGCCTGGGTCCTGACTAACTCCCTCGGCTTTGTAGTGCTTCAAGACTGTCTGATCTGCGTCGATGCCACCTGTTCTGCAATGTCAACATAATTTTTCAAAATATTATTCAATATTTATAGTATACTTACGCATAACAATGAAATATTTTAACTTTTTAATATTAATAAAAGCACAGTCTGCACCGTAACAGCCTGGCAAGCACAATATCCTAGGATTAATCCTCAGTACCAAAATAAATAAATAAATAAATACATACATACATACAAGTGCTATTTTCTCTTTGGAACCATTAATACTGTTACTTAGAGGCCACTTGAAAAATGCATTTACAAAAGGGACCCATAACACATCCTGACCAGTTTGGTCCCCGCCGCAGCCACTCCGCCAGTCTCTGACTCCAAAGCTTCAGAGAGCAGAGGCTGACTTGGGCTCACGTTTCTGCCCACTCATCCTCTCCCGCACGGGAGGCAGGATGCCTAGCAGAGGGCCTGGCAGGGCGAAAGGCTCACATTATGGCAGCCAGGAAGCGCAGGTCACCGGAAACGCAGGGGCGGGAGAGAAAGCAGGCCCCGCCTCCTAACTGCCGGTCCGCTATCGCTCCCACGCTGTCTGTGAGCAGACGAGGCTTTAGCAGACAGATCTAAACTGTAACAGTCATTTGTATTTAAACAAGAGCAGGGTGTTGCACGTAAAACCTATTCACTGAATGGTTGCTGCTGGTATAATCAGTCTTTTCTCTCCCGTAGACCTGATCTTACTTGTCTTTGGAAACCGAGCGACTACAGCACACTTCAAGTGCTCAAAAAATATGTTAGATGAGTGAATGGAGAAGCGAAATCGAGGCTTCCTGCACCCACAGATCTCTGTCCAGTCAGTGGGGTCATGCGCAAGGCTGGAGAAGGTACACTGAGATGTAGTGAGAGCTTACCAGGGTCTGCAGTAGAGTGTCCGCAAACACGTTTCCGTGTGCAGTGTGCACGGAACACGCAGCCTGGAGTCCCAGGGGAGACAGCGGCTCTTCTGAGCACGCCCTCCAAGCCGGCCACTCTTCCCGACCTCCGTCCCCCCCGGCTCTCACCCAACAGTGAACACAGAAGGGTCGCTGAGAGAGCGCTGGGCTCAGGGACCCCATGACTGGGTCGGCGAAAGCTACTGCTCACAATGTAGAACTTTTCTTTCACTCTCCAGCGCCACAAAACCAAAGGCAGAAAAGCCGCAAAATGTCATGACTTTTTATTTTTTATTTTTATTTATTTATTTATTTGTTTGTTTTAGGTTTTTTTGAGACAGGGTCTCGCTTTGTGGTTCAGGCTGGCCCTGAGCTCAGCCTCCAACTCACATCACAGCAATCCTCCTGCCTCTGCCTCCCGAGTGCTGGGATTACAGGTGTGAGCCACCACGCCCGGCACTGTGGTATGTGGTACTGGTTGCTGCTGGGGTGAGTCTCCACGCCCAGTATGGTATGTGGTTACCGGGGATGGAACCCGGGCCCTTGCGCTTGCCAGACAGGCGCCGGAACCACTGAGCTAACTCTCCGGCCCTGTCATGACTTTTTTAAAGGCTGCACCACAATATTCCTGTGTTCAAACTTCTAGTTCCTAATAAATACTCACCTGACTTCCATAAAAACCATAAGACAAACAGGTCCGACCGCTTGCATTAAACGAGAAGAGCTAAGATTTTCTCTTCACTCAGACGTGAATTTTCAATTCTTTTCAACTTTAGGTCTCTGTGCACGTTTGCAGGACACAGTGATTTCATTCCTCGTGGGAGGTTGTGCACGGACGGAGCCCGGCTTCCCCCCTTCTCATCCCCTGCCTCCGTCTCTGGGTCCCTCTCATTTGCAAAAGACCCATCTTCCAAACAGGATTTTAAAATACGACCTAATTCTTAAGAATGCGATGTACTAGAATAATAGCACCATGGGATCAGGGCCAAAAAAGACCTACATGTAACAAGTACGTGCAGAAGTATTCTGCAAACCCCACTTATAAGTAAGTGTAATGTTTGCAGATCAGTTTTTTTAAAAGTTGGAAATAATCACGCAACAGACAGGTATATTTCAGATTCCTAAGGGAAGCATTTGAGTGACCGCCAGACGGAAAAGCTCCCAGGACAAAGGAGATGTGTTTGTGAGCGTGGTGGCTGGTTTGTTTTTAGGTACTCGCACACCGGCTCCTTGGAAGGCAGGGAGCCGAAATCAAAGGCCTGATTGTGCAGGGTCCTTCTTCAGCCTGGTTCCCAGCAAGCCGCAGTTTGGAGGAAAGGGTCCAAGTTCTGTTCTAAAAACCAGGGGCTAAAGAGCTCACTCAGCACTCTGCTCACACTGGGCAGCTGAATTCATCATCTGAAAGCCTTTGGCGAGCTGCTCTCCAGCAGCAAACTGGGACTCTGGGAAGAGCCTCCCAGCACAGGGCCAACCTTCCCGCCTCCCGTGGGCGCGCGGGCTCGGCCGGCCTCCGGAGCACACGCTCCTCCCGGGCCTCGGGGCCGCCAGGTCCTTAGGTAACTGAGGCCCGAAGAGCGGCACGGGAGTGTCGGCAGCGGGGGATGGAAGCGCCCTTGCTTCCCATCCGCTGCAGGGAGCTCGGCCGCCTCGGGACGGCAGTGGCGTTCGGGGCCGCTTCCGGTCAGGCGGGGCGCCCCCGGAGGCTCCGGGAAGGGCCCCGCGCCACCGCGGCCCGGCCCTCGCTCCGCCCGCCGCCCGCGCCCCTCCAGCCGAGCCGAGCCGAGCCGAGCCGAGCGCGGCCGCCCGCCCGCCCCGGCCCGGACTGCGGCAGGCGCTCCGCCAGGCGGCCGCCCCCGCGCCGGCGTAGCCGCTGACGCACAGCCGCGCCCGGGGCGCACGGAGCCTGCGCCGGGCCGTTCAGCACCGCGGCGCGGACAGCGCCGAGCCGAGCAGCCATGGGGCGCGCCGCGCGGCTGCCGGGCGCCTGGGGGCTGCTGCCGCCGCTGCTGCTGCTGCTGCTGCTCGGCGGGGGCCCGGCCCGCGCGCTGCCCCGGCCCCGGGCCGAAGGTAGGTGCCGCCGCCCGCCGCCCGCCGCCTCCGCCCGGCCCAGCCCCGGCGCAGACCGGCCATCCCGCTCCGGAGCCCGCGGCGGAGCAGGGAGCGGGTTGACTTGAGCATCTTGTTTTGCGCGGGGAGGGGGCGGCTGTTCCGTCCAGCCGGCTCGGGCTTCTCCTCGTCTATTCACAACGTGCGCTAGCGAGGAAGGAGCTCCCGGCCCCATCCGGATCGGATCGCGTTGGCTCCAGCCGGGGACGCGGCTGAGCGCGGTTGAATTCCCGGCGGGGAAGGAGCTGAAGGCTACTGACCCCAGGGGGCACCGCGGAACGGCCGGGCCAGGCTGGCGCCGTCGCTGCGCCCTGGTGGTCTGGGAAAATAAATGTTGTGTTTAATAGGCATCCAAAAAGTATTTCTTCTAATGCGTGATTTTTCTCTCCCTTTAAAAAATATTTCAAAGAAAGACACACTGTATCTTTCCAATGCGTAATTAAATCTGTGTGTTTGTTCTAGACAAATCTCCACACAACAGAGAATTAAGTGCAGAAAGACCTTTGAATGAACAGGTAGGTCAGAAATGGTACTGTAAATGTCATTCTCTTTGCGTTAGTTGTTACTCATTGCTGTGCTATGACATTTTCGCCAG
>PVIR01009693.1:0-53205 GCA_004026965.1 Petromus typicus | reverse complement strand
TTTCAGAGCCTCAGAGTCTATGAATTCCTACTGAGATTAGAACACAATCCTAATTCTATTTCCCAATCCCTTCTTGAGGCATGGTGTAGTTTGCTTACCTCTCAACTCCGTCTTATCTCTTTCAGTCAATTCAGGCTACTATACCTGAACACCAGACTAGGTGGCTTACAAACAGTGCAAGTGTATTTCTTACAGTTCTGGAGACTGGGAAGTTCCAGATTAAGGCCCAGAAGGTTTGGTCCCTCACAAATGGAGCCTTCTGTGTACCCTCTAGTAGTGGACGGTATGCGCAGACTCCCATGAACCTCTCTGATAGGAGCACTAATTCCACTGGAGTGAGCTCCACTGTTGAGATGGAATGGCTTCCTTAAAGTCCTATCTTTTAATGCTCCTGCTGAGGGCTAGGTTTTAACCTCAGCATTCTGGGAGACTCGAACTCTCAGACCACAGCCCCACCCTTCTCTTCCTCATTTACTGCCCTCAGCCACACTGCCTTTCTTTTTGCTCTTTAAACCAAGATGACTCCATTTTAAGATCTCTACATTATTTGTGACTTTTCCCTAAAAGACTCCTCTCCCGGATGCCTTCCTCGATGGCTCGTGAAAACAGTTTTCCTGGGGATTCACCTGACCACCCACACCTCCCACCACCCCAGCAACTTCCTTTTGCTACTTTGTTACTCCGCATAACACTAACTACAAGCAAGAATTCTTTTATTTACTTGTTTACTTACCTTCTTTATTTGCAATAGAAGATAATAGTTGCTAATTTTATGAGGAATAAGAGAACATATTTAAAATATCCCAGATATTTATATAATGAGCAAAAAATAGAGGATCTAACACTACTATTATTATCATCATATCCCATTAACTAACGTTAAAAATTGTGTGGGACAGGAGAGAATAAGAAAGTAATCTCTCTGGTGCTTCTAAGCCTTGATTGCATGATTCTAGACTCTTTCAGATCATTCTCTGCCTCCTCCTGAGCTGAAACAGTGTCCACTCGGGTCCTCCAGGTCTTCTATCATTAGCCCTCTTTTTCAGGGAATAGAGTGGCCCCTTGCTCCTGAAAACCCAACACTTTTTTGAAAACCACAGCTCAGAACCAGACATGGTAGAGCAAACCTGTAATCGCAGCACTCTGGGAGACTGCGGCAGGAGGAGTCCAAGTTCAAACCTGCCTCACTGAGCTACTTAGTGAGAACCTGTCTCAAAAGAAAAATCTAAAGAACTGTGGATGTAGCTCCCTGTGAATGACATGAAACTCCAGTACTGTTAAAAAACTGCACCTTAGAAGCATAGGAATGAGCACCTTCACACACACTCACACCTGCATGTGGAATCCTGCTTAGCTTTCAAAAGAAGGGAAAACCTCACTGATGGTGATAGGGACAGAGCTCTTCTCAGACTGTGGCAGTTTCTGCTATGGCCTCCGCACACTCCCCCAGGTCTCTGCCTAAGCAAAACACAGTCAGTTTATTTCTTTTTCCTCACGACCAATTGGACAGACTTCGAGGACGCTTTTAAGACATTTTGGGGTATTGTTTCCTAGCATATGTGGGCAGCCTTACTCCTTCCACCCCCTCAGGACTACTTAACAACATCAGCAAAGCAATTAAGCCCAGTTTTCAGGAAGACGCCAGCGGCTCTGCAGTGTCTGGTTGGGAGTCTCAGCCCAATTATTTCCAGCTAGTTGTGAACTGCAGAAAAGTGGACTTTACTTCATTAGAACTTCAGCTCCCACTGATTAAAAGTCGGCTGTGTTGGAGACAGTAAGGAAAAATGAAACAATTAAACTTGTCATCAATAAAATTGCCGCGTATTCTTCGACACAGGGCTTTACTTCTCTCCAGAGGAGTGATTAAAACGAACTGATTGAACTAGAATTTGATTGACTGGAGAGCCTCCATCCATTGCATTGAAACTGAACTTCCATTTATTCCTCCTCTTAGCCTGGGACATAAAATTGTCCTGCAGGCCTGCCAAAGCCCTGTGACAGATGCTCAGAACCCGGCAGGTGCTGGCCCTGCCTGGGGACAGCAGAGGCCTGTGGCAGGAAGAAGGATGCCTCCATTAGGATAAGCCCTGGCCCTGGACTCTCCACTCGATGCCAGGGGGGATTTTGCAGAGGAGGAAATGGGAGAGTGTCCTGTGTCACTCAGGAAAGGCTGGTTTGATCACATGCAGAGGCCTCCCTTTCCTTCAGGGTTCAAGTGACTATAGAGATTCAAAGATACCACCTTGTTGGTTTTAGTGATGGAAGATGAGGCCTCTAGGAAAGGAATTAGCAGGTTCTGGGAGTCAGGAAACAGATTTTCCCCTGGAGCTTTTAGGAAAGAACTCAGCCTTGGGAGTGTTAAATTTAGCCCCATAAGACTCAGGCTGAAATTTATCTACCTTATAAAAGTGAGACATGATACCTCTGTGTTGTTTTAAGCTACCAAGTTTGTGCAACCAAGGCAGGAATCCTTCCAAAGCCTACTCAAGAGGGCTGGCATGGAAACACTCACCTCTAAGGCTGAGGGTTGGGCCAGATGCCCCAAAGGGAGCAGTTTGGTATGTGCATGGTGCAAGGGCTCAGAGGAGAGGAGAAGGCAGAACACTCATGCCCTGAACATGTCTCAGAGGAACTCTAGAGTCACTGGACCCATGGTTTGCAAAGGAGACTGCTTTTCTCTTGTTTAGCTAAGACCGTATACACAGCAGGTGCTCAATAAAAGCAAACTGACTTAAGGATGAATTAAGTACATATTAAAGGAATGAATGAAAGGATGAGGTGTAAAATTGCCATACCCAAAATTACTGTGTCAGGCTATTGTCAGCACTGTGCCAAATACCCAAGATAAAGAACTCAAGGGAAGAAGGTTTTGGTTCAGTCACACTTGTCTGAGGTGAGGCAGAACATCATAAGGGAGAGCACAGAGTGGAGAAAAGTCTCCAAAAATAGGAGACAGAGAGAGACAGACAGACACACACAGATAGACAGTGATGAGGTAGATGGTGGCTGGGGGGATAATAAAATATTCCTTATAGTGACGTACTTCCCCTAATTGTCCCCACCTCTCAATAGCCCCTTGAAGATGTGGACCCACCACTGGATCAGTCCATCTCTGAGGATAGAGCCTTTGTGATCAGTCACCTCCCAAAGCCCTCCCCTCTGCAAATGGTAGCATCAGGAGGCAAGTCTTTAACACATGAACTTTGAGGAGATATCTGATCCAATCCATGATTACAAGTGTGAACATTTCAACACTGGGCTGGGAACAGAGGTCTCATCTTCTTCCACCAGGTAGGATCCTGGGTCCTCTGTAAGAACCAGAAAGGTGTATTACAGTGGGAAGGGCCACGGAGAGGGCGGCCAGTGTCATTGCAGTCTGAGCACCCCGGAAGAGCACCCAGGGACTGTGTATAACAGCAGGCAGGGCCATTGCAGTCTTGCCGGGGTAAAGCGCCCAGGGACTGTGTCTAACAGTGAACAGGGCTGGGGAAGCAGAAGCCAGTGCCATCACAGCCAAGCACAGCCAGAGCCTGCCTTTCTCCAAGTCAACTGCACAAGCACATCCAGGGACTCTTGGTGAGAAGGTGGGTCTGTTGGAAAGTAAGCCAGTACCATTGCAGCTGCACAAGGGCCGCAGCCTACCGGCCTACAGGCCAACTACACAAGTGGATCCAGGGATTCGGTACTGGTGAGTAGGTGGGCCTATTGGAACCTCAGGCAGCACCATTGCAGCAGTGCAGGAGCTAGAGCCTTCCTACCTCTAAGCAGATGGGAGGTGTTCTAACTGAATTGTTTGAGTGCCCCATACGATGTGCCAGACCTAGGGTTTTTTCTTTAGGTCCCAATACAGACTGTAAAGAACAACCCAGGAAACACTGATATTTTAAGGGTCCTAAATATTAGGAGGAAAGAGATTTGCAACAAACATCACAGACAGTATGGCAGGTATAAAGCCAAAACAACAACAATGACAAAAACTCAGAGATGAGGAAACATTCAAAGTCTCAGATACAAAGATCCTCACCTCAAGGTAACACAGGGGGAGGAGAAATAGAGAAGTCTGAAGGCCAGTCTCCAGGGGCCTCAAAAATGGTAACCAAAGCAGATCTAGTAAAATGGAAATCAGAACTGATCTCTGAGATGAAAGCAGAGATATTGGACACAGTCAACACTGGGCTGGGGAACTATATGTAGTTTACAAGGCAGACACCCATGGAAACCAAGGAAAGGGACTAGAATGAGGCAAAATATAGGTCCACTTCCAAATTTCTTCTGTGCCTCTGAGCATTTTGAACCCATTTCAAGGGCTTGTCTGTGGTAGATACTTAGATTTCCCAGTTTCTAGAGGTACATTGAAATGAGACGGGACATATCATGTGTCTTGATCAGCTCAAAACCGAGGTTTATTTCTCACAGTCTTGGAGGCTGGAAGGCCAAGGTCATGTGCCAGCTAGTTCAGAACTGAACAGAGCTTGCTTCTTGGCATTAGACCTCCGACTTCCTGCTACATCCACATGTAGCCCTTGCTCAGAGCGCACATAACAATGTGTCTCTTTTTCACCTCAAAAGTTACTGAGCATGAGGACCACACCCTCAGGACCTAAACTAACTGTGCTTACCTCCCATATGTTCTGCTTTCAAATTCCATTACACTAGGGTTAAAGATCCAAGACATGAATTCGAGGTGGACACATGCAACATACCATGACAACTGTTCGACCTTTGGCTAAATCACTTATCCTTAGAAAATTCCACCGACTCACCCAAAAGGGTTTGAGGTACACTTAACTGGCAGCATGTATTCAGGATCTGTCACATCCTGCACTTCATGTTAAATGCTTTGTTGGCATTAAGCCTTTCAGAACTTCCAGTAACTGTCCAGACAGAGCATATTATCACATCTGTTTTTATACACAGGAAAGTAGCTTTAGTATAAGTGCTTAGTTCAACAGCACAGTGGTAGAGTGAAAATTTGGACTTTGAATCCAGAACTGGGACTCAACCCCCTAGAAGAGAATATTATAGTGAGACTGATATCATGATTGCTTGCAAATACTTCACAGAAAGAAACATCCAGGGAGTGAGGCAAAAGCAGTTTGGGCCATGTGAATTTCCTTTCAAGAATTCCAAAGATGCTCTGAAATGTCTGGAGATGAATAACCAGGTGTGTGCACCACTGTGTACATTTTCAGAAATGGCACAGAAGCTGCTATTGTGCACAGAAACATTACACATGAAGCAAAGTGCTGCACACGGCCTGCCAGTCACACAGCATCCCTCAAAAATTGACGTCTGCTGCCATTTTCCACTGGATGAGAAATGTGATGTTTGTGTGTCAGGCAACAGTCTTTAAAAGGCCTCCAATGATTCATATTTCAATGTGCATTTAATCCACCCTGGCAAACAGCCTGTGTGGGGCCTCTCTACTGCCTTCTTCCTAGCAACCAAGGCCTTTTGTCACTGCAGCATCAAATGGGCTCGTGGTTGCTTTGTGTGTGGGACTTGGGTTCCTGACACCAGGCCTGCCACTCCTCTCCAGCTCCCTGCATTGCACAAAAGATGAATCACTGTGGCCTTGGCCCAAGGATTGAGTTCAATGTCAAAGGCCCATGTGTCCATCTTCTTTATGACAGCCCTCCAGCATAACCAGTGTGTCATGCTTCTCAGAAATAAGGACCTCAGGAGAGATTATGCTGTGTTGGGGCTGAGGGGAAACTATGCTGTTCCTCTCTGAGGCTAGGTTCCAACTCCAGCCTTTGTACAAACCTCCAAGGGACCCACCCTGTAGCTTCCTTAATGGAAGAGAAAGGAGGCACTGAGACAAGGGAAGGATTTCTTTGCATGTGACTCTAGACACAGATCTCATCTCCTCTCTATGGATCTCATCTGTTCTCAGGCTTTCAGAGAGCATCTCTAAGACCATGATGCAAAGTTTAGTCCGCAGGCAAAATGTCTTCAAAAAACCATGGACCCAAACAGCTATCTCCACCTCTGTACGTTACAGACTTCTTAAATTCAACACACTCACCTGTGGGGTCTCCCACATGTGTAAACACATGTTCTTATCTCAGTTTTTCCCATCTCAGGAAGTGATACCTGTCTTTCTGGGAAGTTATATCCCTGTCCCCTTCCTCTCCACCCTGACATACAAGCCTGGATGATTCCACTTCCCAAACACACTCCAATTTACCCACTTCCTGCATTCCCACTGTCACAGCAATCTCCAAAATCCTACAGAGCCTCTCAGTTCCTCACCCTGTGGCTCTTCCTGGGGACCCCCTCAAACTAGTCACTTCATAATACCAAAAGATCTCTTTGAAAGCAAAAACTACATCACATCCCCTGGCATTTAGAATATTTTCTGGCTCTCCTTCTCATTTAATAAAACTCCATCCATCCTGGCTATGGTTACACTGCCCAGCATGATCCAGCCCCACTCCTTCTGTACCTCTTGCCTCTCACCTGCTCTCAAACTCTGGCCTAGTCACCCAGACCCTCCCTTGGGTCTTTCATCCCCGTAGCCGTATGCCACATTGTCTGTGAAGGTCTCACTCCTGCTTTCCCCCTAGCGATTTCCTCTTCTCTCCATCCTGAGAACCCAGAGTTGCTCTGAAATGTCTGGAGATGAATAACCAGGTGTGTGCACCACTGTGTACATTTTCAGAAATGCAAAATGTCTTCAAAAAACCATGGACCCAAACAGCTATCTCCACCTCTGTACGTTACAGACTTCTTAAATTCAACACACTCACCTGTGGGGTCTCCCACATGTGTAAACACATGTTCTTATCTCAGTTTTTCCCATCTCAGGAAGTGATACCTGTCTTTCTGGGAAGTTATATCCCTGTCCACATGGCTCTCCCTCCACCATTCTACATCTCTTCACACACTGCATCTTTACAGTACTTACCACCATCCATTTCTATCTTTTATTTCCCCATCCTTTATTGCCATCTCCTCTTCCAGGCTGGAAGCCCCAGCCAAACTTGGTCTATGCCTATTCAGAGTCAATGTTTAGGCCAACTCAGTGTCTAGACAAATGAGTTAACTGCTCAAGTTAACTGCTCATAACTTGTCAACACCAAGATTCAAACCCGGAGCTGTCCTTGCCAAAGCCCATATCCTCAAGACTAAATCATGGTCTTAGGTCTTTGGACTGATTGTTGGTAAAGTTGTGTGTCTCTCTGTCTCTACTCACTAATGCTAGAATTAGTAGTGCTATGCTACTTTCCCCACTACAAGTTTCAGTGTAAAAGGTAAATTTCTCATAGACAAATCTGGGGTAGAAATACAGGCATCCAGCAGGAGAGATGTAAGGACACTCCATGTAGCTGGTATGCCCAATGTAGCTTCATGGTATATATGTGTTTAAAATTGTCTCCTTCTAGGACAAATACTCAGACTCCATGGTTGACATTGGAATAGTCAACATTTCCAGTCAACTCTGTATTCCCAGAGACTGAATCCTGAGTGAGTGAGACCATGAATACTTTCAGCCACTTTTTGGTTATTGGGGGTCTATTATAATAATTCATATCATTGGCCAACCAGACTTTCATACAGCTATGGGACATCTCTCCACACCACCCAGTATCCCATTCCCAGTGGGCTTCAGTGTCTTTTTATTTCTTTCTGTATCAAGATGTGAATCTAAGCCAAGGGACCCTTCAGCCATTGACAAGTGCAGCCAAAAGTGCATGCTGGATAATACAACAAAGAGGACATTAACCTATGGGGAATGAGAGTCAGTGGACCACCACTCATCTTCTGTTTTTGTTGCTCTCTCTCTCTCTCTCTCTTTCTCTCTCTCTCATTTCCTCTTCTTCCTTGCTGCTTATTTGGACCATCCACAGTTAAACTCCTTACATCCAACTCTATGTCTCATGCTCTTCTTTAAGGGGAAGCTAATTGACAAAAGACTCAACCCCCTTTAGTTAGTCACCATCCTGGAAACTGATGTTTCTTAAGAACTCAGACTGTGGGCTGGGGATTTAGCTCAGTGGTTCTGGTGCCTGTCTTACAAGCACAAGGACCCGGGCTCGATCCTCGGTAACCACATACAATACTGGGCGTGGAGACTTACGCCAGCAGCAACCAGTACCACATAGCACAGTGCCAGGCGTGGTGGCTCACGCCTGTAATCCCAGCACTCAGGAGGCAGAGGCAGGAGGATTGCTGTGATATGAGTTTGAGGCTGAGCTCAGGGCCAGCCTGAATCACAAAGCAAGACCCTGTCTCAAAACACCTAAAAAAAAGAACTCAAACTGAAAAAAGGAGAAATAAGTCAAGTGTTGGCTCTTAGTAAATCCCCAACCTGGAAAAAAAATGGAAACAGATAATATGATGGAAGAAACCACCCCAACCAGGTCCTCCCAGCCCTTGATCATCAATGACCCTGAACTTCTGAGGTTATGACATGCTGTTCTAAATGTCCTTGACCTCTTAGACCAGCACTTGCATCTTTTGCAACTTGGTTCAACTTCTCTCACACATGGCCTTGCTCTTTTTCCTCCACTGGTCTCTTCTCACAGTCACACTCATGATCATTATAGTTTATACCTGAATGTTACTGCCAAAGCCTTATGGTGTTGCTTTGGGAGTGTAACTGGATCCTGAGTGTGTGATACTCTTCACTGGACTAATCCCCTGATGGGTTTGTAGCTGGATGTGATGTTGGAAGGTGAAGAAGTGAATCAGTCAGTGTGGGTGTAGCCTGGAGGATATATATCTCTCCCACTCTCTTGATCTCCTTTTGCTTTCTGCCTACAATGCCATGATCTATCACTGCCCTGCTATGCCTCTCTGCCATGCCATTCTGCCTTGGAGCCATCTGAGTATGGTTAAAACTTCTACAAACTGTGAGTAGGAAGTAGTATTCACAGTCGTAGTAACGTGTCTCGGCAGTGAGACAGTAACTAAGCCATTCCCCGTCACCTGTTGGGACACAAGCACATCTCCACCTTAGGGCTCTTGCTTTTTACACCTTCTTTGCCATCCTTCTTACTCTAAAGTCATCCGGACAGGGTCAGCTTCATGATTCTTCATCCTGTGTAACCCCTAAACCTCAGATCCTACACTTAGAAGGCCCATCTACTTGGTTTAATGTTGTGCTTCTCTCATTTATAAACTCCTACCTATTTTTTAAACAAGGGGTTCTGCACTTCGTTTTTGAACTGCACCCCACAAACCCCGCAGCCATCTGTTTTCAGAGTTGGTAGCATAATATCTGTTTTTCAGACCATAAGAACTTACCATACCAACTTATTCCTTGTCAAGGAATTATCATCTCTTATATGAGGGCAGAATCTCACTTTTTCATCCCTGGTCTTTCAGACCAAAACATGTGAAAAGTCAAAACTGGATTATTTTTTATTATTTTGAGAGAAAGAGAAGTTGTTGCAGGGATGCCTCTCTGCCCCTTTTGTTAGATATTTGGAACCAAGGGCAGAGTTTACCACTAGGAAGGCCACAGATATCATTATTGTCTAGAGGTGGGGGTACATATATGAGTGACAGGAGAAATTCCAAGGGTGTTTTTCTGTACCTCCTTTGTTGAGTCTCAACATCTTATTTTAGTATTTTGTGGGTCTTTAAATACCCATGGTTTATTTATGAACTGAGGGTTATTAACGGTTTGAAACTTCATTAAGTCCTTCCCCGGGGATAGTCTCAGCTGAGGTCCTCTCAGATGATCCTTCTCCAAATATCTGTCTAATTTAGATTTAATAGAACAGTTTATTTTATGTTGATAAAATAATAATGAATTAATAAAGCCTTCACTGAGACTTAGGTAACAGATAGATAATCTATCGTTGTTAAAGGGCCATGCAAATGTTTTTAATAATCAGCATTTAATATGCAGCAACCCAGACATAAATCTAGCCTAAACACTCATTTGGAAAGTCATTTTAAGCAGCTCATGTGTTTCTTGAACATGGGAAAATCTTGAGACTGGTTGCACAGTGGGCCATTTGATGTCCTTGACTCCCTTAAAACCTGGTAGGGATGCTGGGGGCTTAGCTCAGGGAAGGCAGAGAATCCACTGTGGGGTGATGCCCCCCACTCCTTTCTCCAGTATCCAGGACAGCAGATTCTCTCTGTTTCTCCCATATTTTTAAAGGGGCTTCACCCATAAAACAAATCAGGGATCCTTCTAACCTGGGGATTCAAGACCCCCAATCCTTTTTTGTTTAAACATGACAAGGACCACCACTGAGGAGCTTGAAGGATGGTAAATCCTTAAAGGATATTTCAATGACAATGAAACTTCGTCTGCCATTTATTTCCTTCCTGTCTCAGACTTGCCTTCCACTGAAGCTTTCCAGACAGGCAAAATACGGAAAATACTTAAACTAAATTCTACAATAGAGGTCATCTTTTATCTCATTTCTTTGTATCTGGCCCTTAAAAGAATACTGGTACACAGATGGCTGGTGCTTATGGTTCTCTTGAAAACTTGTGTAAGCAATCACTTCTCATGTTGGAGTTTTTATGTTGTTAGGCTAGAACACAGGAAACCTGAAGGCAAGTTGGTATGTGCAATGCGTTCAGGAGGTCTCTTGTTCCAAAAGTTCAAGAAGATCATCCCTGCTGGAGGATATAGACCTAAGGTATAACCAAAAAATGTCCATCACTTGACTGGCCAGTTTCAATGCCTGAGGCTCCAACCATCTTCACATTTCTTTGGAATTAGCTATAAAACCAAAAGTTGGTGAGGTAAGAGCAGTACTAGATTTGAAACTACAAGACTTGAGTTCAAGGCCAACACACATTTTCCTAGCTCTTCTGTGAGCAAAAGAGAGGAGGCTAGATTTCATGAGCCTGAAATGCATGCCCAGTTTCTGCCTTATGGCACAGGAAATAGAGACACAATTCCATTGGGAATTATACTCATTTCATCACTGATTAGTTTGTTCAGTGGGGTAACACTTTGGAAAAGCAGAGAGCAAGTCAATGAGAGAGTGACCACCATCATAGGCTTGAACTGACCTATGTACAGCTGAACTGACTTGGAGCTAACATGGTGCTAGGAGAAACAAGTTGCAACCATGGTGGTGTCCCAGTGAGGAGCTCTGGAGGCGAGAAACAGAAGGATGGAAGTGGAGAGCAACAAAAGACGCCTTGTTCCCTGGGGTGGTGTTTCATCAAGCTGTGAAGCTCATCCCAGAGAATTCGGTGCACAAGAGCCCACAGCACCCAGAACCAGATCGCCAGCAGCTGGTCCCAGAGAGTTGCTTAAACTCACTTTGCCTTCACATCTTTGTCCAGAAACTCAGAATAATAATCCTCCTAGAACAATTGTAAGAACTGATAGAGTTCATGTCTGTAAAATGTAGCTTGTCATGGGTTTGCTCTCAGCAATATCCCACTTTATCTATTGTGTCCCTATTTTAGGAGAAGTGGGAAGATGGTAGAGCAGGAAAAGAAAGCCTAGTTCCTCTTTCCTTCAGCTACTGTCCCCTTAGCATTCCCTGCAGATCTTGTCATCTCTCTGTCTGCCAAGCCAGGGCCAATCCCAAAACATCATAAAAGGGATTTATAGCCAAGCTGGCAATTCAGCCTGCTGTCTCCCAAGGGGGAATTTTATCCTTAGAGGCTCTGAAATTTTAAGGAAAAAATTACAGCATCAGCTCTTAGTTCTTTAGTGAGTATCTGCCTAACATTCCTCAGCTTCCCAAATGTGTGCGTACACAGACAAGTGTGTTGGAATGCACAGCTTCTCATGGGAATATGTGTCCAAGACATAGCCATCCGCACATACACATATAGATCTGTAGCAGGAGACACACAAATATGCTTCCATATGCATTTTCACAGATATATGTATAGACGCGTAAACATGTTGATAAAGACTGAGAGAGAGGGTAACACAATGTCACTTGGCGCAGTCACATTGTCACGAACTGAACATCCATGGATTGGAGCATATGTTTGGCACCTCTAAGAAACATAGAACCTGGAGAGCTATTTCCTCACTTAGTCTAGCTCCAAGTCAACACAGCACAGACGAGATCTGTGGCCATGCTGATGGCCCAACAGGAGGGAAGGAGAGGGTTCTGAGGAACAGCGCCCCCTCCACACACACACAGTGGGACAGCCCATCTACTGGGACTCAGAACCCCTGACACCCTTGGGAATAGACTCTGGGAGCCAATGGCTCTGTTACCCACGGAGCCAAGCAGGAGCTTTTGGAGTCTTGAATCCCTTAGTCCAATCCCAGCTTTCCCACCAGCTATGCAAAGAAATTTCTGAAGAGTTCATGGTAGACCAAGGGAAGAACTAGCCAGGAGAGCAGGAAGCTTCATCCAGACTGAATTCACCAGGAATGAAGGAGAAGGAAGATAGCCAATGAGGACCACCATGGCTCCCAGACTCTCCGGGATAGCTTCTGCTTTTTCTATAAGAAAACCCCACCTGGGAATTTCTGCCACACATCTCCATGGTGATTTCTTGACTTTGAAACATCCGTAGCTCCTTGTTCCCAGATGCTCTCCTTCTGCCCCTCATACTGGGGTTACTGCTCCAAGACCAGCATCCTCACATGGCACCCATTGACTTCTTCAAGGTGGCAAGTACTCTTTGCTCAGGAAAGACCCCGGAGCTACCATCAGCAGGAAATGGTTCTAAGTGGTGGAGATGACTAGGACTTCTGAGCAGAGCAATCCACTTTGCAGGTTCTCCATGGGCCAAAAGAAGAGGTACAGCACAACCACAAGGGAACTGTGCCCACTTCAAGTCCCCAGGTGACTCAGAAAGTGGCAGCTCTCAGGAACTCCCCAACCTGTTTGCCACTGCCACCACAGAAAGCCATTTGTGTGAGGCCTGCACTGGAATGTACCTGAACTAACTAACATATTTATGACTAGGGGCCATTAGCAAAAGGAGAACTTGAGACAGGTACAGTGGACCTTCAAGTTAAAACTGGTCTGACGTGTGAACAACTTAGATTATGACCAGAATTTTAGTTTTAACTTGTGAACAAAATCTTGAGCTATGACCTAAATGCCAGCCACCTGTGTTTTCAGATGGTCTTAGATACAGAATTAACCCTTCAAGAGTTCTGGAAGGAGCATTATGACACCTTTTCCTGTATGACATTGAGAAATCCTTGGCCAGTGTCTCTCTAAGTACACTGAGACCTCTCTGTACACAGGAGAGAGATTTCAAAGGCTATAGAGCCTTCACTGACTGACTTGAGTTATAGCCAGCCCTTGGAAACAAATTGAGCTCATAAGTCAGGAGTCCACTGTAACATTTTTTTTTAGTTTAGTTTTGTTTTTATTTTTTTTCCAGACAGGGTCTCACTCTGTAGCTCAGGCTGGTCGTGAACTCAGCCTCAAACCCAGCAATTCTCCTGCCTCTGCCTCCCAAGTACTGGGATTACAGGTGTGAGCCACCACACCTGGCACTGTGGTATGTGGTACTGATTGCTGGTGGATGTGAGTCTCCATGCCCAGCATTGTTGTATGTGGTTATCGGGGATTGAACCCTGGGCCCTTGTGCTTGCAAGGTAGGTGCCAGAACCACTGAGCTAAATCCCAGGCCCCCATTATAACTTTTGATGAACACACCCAGAGATATCAGTGATCCGTTTACAGAGAACCTCCCCTGAGTAGCCTGCTCCAATCCAGCTTTCCAGGATGCTCAGTGTCTTCTGAATTCCCTGAGTACAATGTAGAAGATTTTGCTTTCTTTTTAATTTTTGCTTTCTTTTTGCTTTCTTTTTAATTTCTTGGCTACTTGAGATTTTTAAGAATACATTTATTTATCTTGTTTATATTTTATCCTGACACACCTGGTGTGCAGCAAGTGCTTAATGAGTACAAGCTTTAAGTGAACAGAATATAGCCAGTGTCACAGGAAGAATATAGGCTTTGGGGCCAGATCATCTGGGTTCTCACCCTGATTCCACTACTTGTTAACTTGGACTTTGATTAAGTCCCTAGTCATCTCTGTACCTTAGCTTCCTGTCTGTAAACGTGGAATAATAATGGGGTTGTTATAAAGAGTAAGTGAACTAATATGTCCAAGATGTCCAAATAGTGGCTAGTTTATAGTCACCACTCAGTGCATGTTAACCATTACTATTACATCAGACAAGTCCAAATCCATTCCCATCTGCACATTATCAGTAACTCTGAAGACTTCTCCACTAAATCAATACCACCAGGGAAAACACAAGAAATAACTGTACTTTCCCTTTGGGTCTGGTAACAGCCTGTCCTCAGGGCTAGAAGACCCCTTGTTTAGGCAGAGTGGACTTTATTTACAAGGGCCTGGTTAATCAAGTCTATCCGTAATGTAAATGTGCTTCTCATTATGCTAATGCAAGCACTAGACATGCAAATCAATAAGCATTTGCATGCCTAATGCAACAGTTCTTGTCCATCCTGTTCTGTTGCTATTTACTATCTAGTTTTTATGACTTATGGATTTCCAACCCTTTAAATTTATATCAGCGCCGTGACATATCTGCAAGCAGCGACAGTTTTATGAGCACTAAAAAAGCTGCAACACACCACCACTAAATACTAATGACATAAATGGTAGCTGTAATGGCCTCTATTTTTATTACAATACCAAACCTCAATATATTGCAATTACCTCCGCACTCAAACCAGACCACGCCACAGTGTACAGGACCCATGCTGGTGAGGCTGACAGAAGCCAGTGCAGTTTCCGGTGAGCAGCTGAGGTCAGCAAAGGTGGCAGAAATTTCCTCTGAATAACCCAGAGGCCAGTGAGTCAGAGGCCTCTGTCAGGCACACACACACACCTGTGTGCTTCAGTGGGTCTTGCAAGGAGATATTTCCTGGGCATGGCTCACAAGTTGTAACCTTCTACTCTGCCATCCCTTTGAAGGGGAAGAACAGAGTGCAGGAGCCACCAGGGCTACCCAGCCTCCGTTTCGGCTGAATCTCTAACCTGCTGTGTGACCCGGAATGAGTTCTTTTCCACCCTGGGACTCAGACTCCCCAGCAGGAGAGGTAGGAATACATATCTCTAGGTGAGCTTCCAATTCTGACATATTAAGACTAACACTATGGAAAATTCAAGCTTAAGATTTAGCCATTAATTTTCTCCAAAATGAAAATATATCCACCAGGACATTTTTATGCTTTGTTTTATAAGTTCTGATTTTGCGTCTTAAAATAATAACACCTTGAATTTATTTTATGGTGTTTTCCATCTAAAACACTTTTCTGCCTATTAACAACATTCATACTCAGCAACCCTGGAAGCAACCCATTCTTTCTACTGCATCAGAGAGAAACTGAGGCCTGGAAAGCAGAAGGAGCTATCCAAGGTTATAAAATATATCTTTAGCATTAAAGCCCAAATCTTATTGTTAGCCTTCTTTTAAACCCACCTCTCTCTAGCAGCTGCACCTTCTAGGAACTGTGAGCAAGAATGATAACCCCTTTGTCCAGTGAGGACAGAAAAGATCCAATTCTTTAAATTCCACCCCTGGAGTTTAGTTCACTGGCTTTTGCATCTTCACCTCTGAAAGGTCCGTCCCTAAACAGTTATTTATCACTATCTTAAGGTGGACCACTTGGCAGCATTGCTTTTCCCTGGGGCAGGTAGTGAAGGGCAACTTCAGGGGGAAGTTGTAGGCTGCATCAGTTCAGCACACAGGGCCATCTTCAGGGCACAAGAGGCTGGGTGGGAGATATTAGCTGGTCACAGAACATCAGGAATAGAACAGAGTGGAGAAGGAAGAAGAAGATCAGTGAGACAAGCTTCCTAGACAAAGATCAGTCCTACCTTCATTTGTTCCTGGTCTGTGTCCTCTTCTGGGGGACAGTAGAGTCCCACTGGCTGAGACCAGAAGCTGGTCTGAGAAGGTGCTTAACCAATGTTTGCTAAGTAGCATTTCAACACTAGAGCTTTTGATCATCATTCCACCAAGAATGATGGGCAATTGACCTAGAACTGAGAGACACAGCTAGGCTGAAAGATGGTTCAATGATGACCTTAGGGACTGAATTCCTTGTTCAAGTCTTGATGTCCAATCTGACTCTATTTGGAGATAAAGGTTGCAGGAAGGTGATTAAGGTTAAATGAGGTCATAAGGGTGAAACTGTAAGCCACTGACTGATGATATAAGAAGAGACACCAAGCCTGTGAAGGCACAGAAGTAAGGCCAGGTTAGGCACAGTAAGCAGATGACCATCTGTCAGCCAAAGAGAGAGACCTCAGAAGAAACCAAATCTGCCGACACCTTGCTCATCTCATGATTTCCAGCCTCCATATCTATAAGAAATACAGTTCTGTTGTTTATGTCACCCCACCTATGGCATTTTGTGACAACAGTTTAAGATGAGTAAAACATGCAGAGAGAGACATGATACCGTGTTCACTGTGGCCCAGACAAAGGATTGGTCTACAGTCCAGAAAATATATGGGTAGATATAGAAAGAGTTGTAATGCAGCAAAACCACTTGGGGGGTGATAGGTGTTGGGGTCACCTCTGAGCAACACTTGGGTATACTGCTCTGATCTCCATTTCGGGGGCAGGTCAGATGTTCATGGGGGGGGGTTCCCTCAACATGGTGAGTTGGGAGAAAGTGCATGGGAGGCTTCCACTTCTGCTCCCAGCAGAGAGAAATAATTAGCCAGTCAATGAACCACTGCTGCTGGACCAAATTTGTAATTCTGCCACCATCATCCTTATGCCAGGCTCTTCTTTGTGCTGCCCTTGTACCTCTAAAAAGTCCTAACTCAAATACAACTGTATCACCTCCATTTCTGAACAAGTTCACATCAGAGATGCTGGGGTTAGGACTTGGACATATCTTTTCGGAGACATTATCACTCAACATCTATTATATTTATTAAATATTTTTATTAAACTACCAGTTCACTCTTTCTTGCCTTGTAACAGCCACAAAGTTACAGGTTTGATGTGTTAACTCTATTTTCCTATCATTTTAAAATGTATTTCAAAGGTACAAAAAAATGAGAATAACATAACGAACACTTGTGTATCTATCCTTGGCTCCTACAAATGTTAGTACTTTGCAATATTTATTTCATATCCCTTTTTCTTTCAAAGCATAAAACATCACAGGAATATGTTAGACCTACTTTGTATGATTTTGAATTCTATTCTCTTACCCGGAGGCAGCTACTACTTGAAATTGATATATATTCTTACTATTCACACTTTTATACTTTTGTGACATTAATATGCCATATATCTGTCATATGCAAACTCTGATTATGTACTTTATTCTTAATAAATACTGTCATTATACTCCCCAGTTGGAAATTTGCCTTTTTCATTCAACCTTATGTCCTTTAAGATTTATCCGTGCTGATACTTGTATTGTTAGTTCATTTACTTAACTAAAAGTTGTGAAATGTTTTCTGTAAAAAATCTCATAGTAAATATTTTTGACTTGCAGGTCCCATATGGCTAACTCACACCTATTCAACTCTTCTATGGAATGAAAATATCCATAGACAATCTGATAATGAATAAGAATGACTTTTCCATGCACTTCACTTATAAACACTGAAGCATAGTTTCCATATAATTATGATCAGTTACAAAATATAGTTCTTAAAGGTATTTTTCAATCATTTGCAAAACAAGTAGTGGTAATCTAGATTGGTCTTAAAGTTCACAACACCTGAGTTAAGTGATGCTCAAGTTACCATCTGGAAAGTCTTCATGTTATCTCACTTGATCTCTCATCATCTCTGTGGGTGAGATAGGAGCTTCCACTACCTGCTGCCTCTGCAGCTTCTGGGGCTCTGGATGGCCTATGAGCAGATATGGCCCCAACTTCTTCTGAGTAGACGATCCTTCTGAGTAAAAGACCAAACCTCACAATAAATGGGGGACTAGGTTAGGACATTGTGGATAGAAAATTTCAGAGAAAGGCTAACTCTTCAACAAGAAAGTATCTTAGACATCTTCAGATCTCACACAACAGTGGCCTGCACAGAATCACACAGACTCCAATTTACAATGGTTCCACTTAGGATTTTCCAGCTTTATAATGCTGCAAAAAGGATGTACATACAGTTAAAAACATTTTAAAATTTTGAATCTTGGTCTTTCCCTGGGATAGCAATAATCAGCCTGATGTTCTCTCAAGATGCTGGGGAGTAGCAGAGAACTACAACTCCTGGCCAGCCACACGATCAGGAGGAAAATGATTAGAGTGTGCTGTGTGGCTAAACTAAGATTTTTAATGCATTTAGATGTACTAAATACATCTTCCATTTATGATATTTTTCAAATTACTGTGGCTTTTTCACTACATACCTCATTTTAAACCAAGCAGCACTTTTAGGTTAAAAAAAAAAAAAAAACCCTGCCCAGTAAACTCAAGGTAAAGAGCAAGACTCTTGGTATTTTAATTGTCTTTCCTCTTATGAGGACTAAAATTCTTCCATTAAAGGACCATCTCCCTAGTTAAGGCATTGCTCTCAGGCATAACTGTTTACTGGCCACCGATTTTTATTTCATTCAGGGTGTTTTTGGTTGGCAGGAAAAGTAAACTCAGCCCATATGGCTTAAATAAAATGGAGTCCTTTCGTTAAAGGATCCTACAGTAGAACATCGCAAGTAAAATCATCTTCATACTTTTGAGATTAGAAGCTTAAACAGTATCACTAACATGTAGTTCTCATCTGTGTTGCTCAAATCAGTTCCTTCCATTAGTGTGACTGTCATCAAGCCACTTTTTTCTGACCTCATAATTCCTGCTAGTCGCTCCAGATGATCTCTAGTGAGATCATGGCAATCTGTCTAAACTGATCATTGTGTCCAAAAAAACTCAAGACCTGGTTGGCCAGGGCACAATAATATACCTGGAGACAGAGAAGAAGTAGGTTCACCTGAAATGCAATGAGGGGTAAGGATACATCTTTAGGGGAGAATTGAGAACTATTACAAAAAGCAGAGAAAACAGAGTATTGGGCTGTCAAGACACAACCAATACACTTTTGGCATGATTTTCTTTTAATGTTGAATTTCTGAGTGATACTCTCCATGGTTAAGAGAAGGAAAGATACAGTCATTGCTCAGAGAAGTCATTGTTCTGAAAGAGGTTTCAGATCACTTCCTAAGATGAAGACACTAAAGAGAGAGGAGAGTAAGCCTGGAAGCAGGAGACCTGAAGGGGACTCACCAAGTCCTGAGACCCCTCATGTTGAGCAGTCGCAATAACAATGGCAGGCCATGAGATGTGAGGAAAATAACCTTTTCCAGTGGGAAAATAAACCTGTTTTTTAAAAACCAGCTCAAAAGTTACCTCTTGGACATGTGGTTCTTTCATGGTTCAGTTCTGACATGGAAAAAAACTTGAAATTCATCACTCTTATCTTAACAATAAAAACAGCTGATAACACCGAGTATCTACTTAGATCCATTAAAGGGAGATGCCAAGCCAAACTGACTGTCCAAAATCTGCAGAGACAAACAAATACAGAGACAAAGCCAAAATCATCTTACTTGGAGCAGAAGACAGTGCATAATAGTAAGAAACCTGAGTGGAATTCAGATGAGTAGTGAGAGTATGAATGTGGATAATCTTCAGAGTGAGAAAATCATGCTGGGGCATACTAGTTTTAAAGATATTTTTACACTTTCATGTAATTCACTTCCAGAAACACCATCAGACTCTCACAGTGAAGAGGCAAGAAAAATCCTTTGCAGAAAAGTGACCATTCTGAAATATGTCTAGTGCTTTTTCCATCACAAAGGACTATTCCCCAGTGGAAACCTTATCTCATACCTAAGGACAAGGGCTATAGAAAATAGTAAACACTTGTGAAGGTCTCAGTACAGGGAGGCAGAACCACTCAAACAATGACTCAACCAAAAGATTAGACAATAATTTCCCTCCCCAAATTAAACACCAGAGGAACAGGGCTCCAAAATAATAACAGACTTATCACAAAAGAGCTGCAAGGTTTAGGTTCTGTTTAAGGAGAAAACTCAAAGATAACAGTCCAGACCAAAACTAGAACACTAGAGGACTCTGAAGCTACCAGCACCCAGGACTAGAGCAAACATGAAGCAGAGATCAACACCCAACCAGATCAATATAAAACCTCACACTAGGGGCCGGGGATTTGGCTCAGTGGTCCTGCCCCTGTCTTGCAAGCGCAAGCACCTGGGTTCAATCCCCAGTTAACCACATACTATACTGGGTGTGGAGACTCACACCCAGCAGCAACCAGTACCACATACCACAGTGCCGGGCGTGGTGGCTCATGCCTGTAATCCCAGCATTCGGGAGGCAGAGGCAGGAGGATTGCTGTGATGTGAATTTGAGGCTGAGCTCAGGGCCAGCCTGAGCTACAAAGGGAGACCCTGTCTCAAAAAACCTAAAAAAACCAAACCAAACCAAAACAACAACAACAAAAAAACTCATACTGGAACCTCCCTTTCCTCAGCACATACTACCAAATATATTGTATCAAACTTTCAACAAAATTACTTTAAAATAGCTACAATTAATATATTAAGATCTCTAAGGTAAAAAATAGACAAAGTGCAAAGAAAGGTCATGTAAACAGAGGGATGAAAATTTTTTTTTAAATGGAAAAGAGATTGCTAGAAATCAAAAATACCAAAACTACAATGAAGACTGCCTCTTCTGGCCTCAGTAATCAACTGAACAGGGATAAGGAAAGACTCAGCAGGCTTGAATGAAGCTCAAGAAACTTCTCAGAATATAATATAAAAAGTGAAAAAGAATGGAAAAAATAAAGTAGAATATTCAATTGTGCAATAATTTCCAAAGGTTTAACTTAGTTAATTTAAATACTGACATAGATGAGAGAACAAGGAAAAAACAGTACTTGTGCAATGTCCACCAACTTTCCAAAATAATAGGCACTAAACTATAGATCTTGCAAGAAGAGAGGAACATCAACCAAGATATATACATATTCTAATTTCAGGAATCATACTCAGCCAGTGACAGTGAGAATAGCTTCAAAAAAGTCACAGATAAATATTATCCTGAAAGGAAAAAAATTACAGTAAGTTTCACATCAGAAACCATGCAACCAATGAGAGAGTAAAGAAAAGGGTTTAATACATTGAAAGAAAGTACTCTATCAACCTAGAATTTTATGTCTATCAAAATCATCCTCCAGAAGTGAGAAGAAAATAAAGACTTTCTCAGATGAGATCTGGGAGAATTCACAGATAATGAATCTTTCCTCTAAGAAAGATTTTTTTTTTAAGTTCTTTAGGAACAAGGACAAGTGTATAGATCAGAAACTCAGATTTACATGATAAAAGGAAAAGCATATGAGACAGAAAAGATAAAAGTGAAATGAAATCTTTTGTTTTTCTTATTAATAATTGATTTTATAAGTAAATGTTTGAAGCTTTAATAGTAACACTGTACTGTGATTACATTATATGGATTAGTGGCATATAAAATTAATGATTATAGCATATAAAATTAATGAGTGTAATTTTACGTGGTAGAAGGACTAGAAATATACTCTTTTGGAGGACCTTCTCTACCCATGAAGCATTTATAATGTTATTTGAATGGAGACTTAAATTAGTCATAAAGATTATGTTACAAACAAGATAATCAATAAACACATTTTTAAAAGTATAATTGATATTCAAAGAGAAGGGAGAAAAGTAAACAATATACAGTACAATAATCAAAATCAAAGAAGAAAGAACAAGAAAGTGCTGAGAATAAATGCAATGAATAAAAAGTTACTGTTCCACAAGGTAGTTATTGGTAAATATTTCAAATGTGTAGCGTATATGTACCTCAGTTAAAAGACAGACTGTCAGAGTGATTTTCTCAAAAATCAAACTGTATGTTGTCTAAAAGAAACATTTATATGTAAACACACATAAGTTTAACATAGTATAATGATGTATTACATATTTCAAAATAGTTTTTAAAAGATTTTGCAGGTTCCACCATAAAGAAATAATGAATATTTGAGTTGATGGATCTCCTACTTAGAATGACTACATTGTAGTCACAAATATATATAGTTATTGTATATCACCAAAAACAAAACAAGAATAAAAATAATCTTGCAAATAAAAAATTTAATAAGTAAATGAGTTGACTGCACCAAAGCCAAATAAAGACATTACAGGAAAATAAAATTACAGGGCAATATTTCTGATTAATATGGATGAAAAAGCCCTTACCAAAATACTGGAAAATCTAATGCAACAGCTTATTTAAAAAATCATACACTATGATCAAGAGGGATTTATTTATAATATGAAGAATGTACAACATATAAACCAATAAATATGGTATCCCACATTAACAAAATGAAGAGTAAAATTATTTGGTACATACATAAAAATCATTCAATAAAATTAAACACTTTTTCAACTTAATTCTTCAATAAATTAGGACTAGGAAGAATACACCGAACCATAAAAAGACCATGTGTGGCAGGCCAAAGCTAGTATCATACTCAATGGTAAAAACCTGAAAACTTTTCCTGTAAAATCAGGAACAAGACAAGAGTACACATTCTTCCATTTCCATTCAAGATAGCACTGGATGTTGTAGGTAGAGAAATTAGGCAAGAAAAATAAATAAAAGGTATATAAATCAGAAAGGAAAAAGATTTACAGTTGAAATGATCCTTCACAGAAAACCTCTAAGACTCTTTTCCACAAAAAATGTAATGAATTCAGTAAAACTCAGGATATAAAATCAATAACAAAAGGCTGTTGTGTTTCTCCACACAAAATAGGTTGTCTGAAAGAGAAATAAAGAAAATAATTACAGGGCCGGGGAGTTAGCTCAGTGGTTCTGGCGCCTGTCTTGCAAGCGCAAGGGCCCGGGTTCGACTCCCCGGTAACCACATAACAATACTGGGTGTGGAGACCCACACCCAGCAGCAACCAGTACCACATCCACAGTGCCAGGCGTGGTGGCTCACGCCTGTAATCCCAGCACTCGGGAGGCAGAGGCAGGAGGATTGTGATGTGAGTTTGAGGCTGAGCTGAGGGCCAGCCTGAACCACAAAGCGAGACCCTGTCTCAAAAAACCTAAAAAAAAAAGAAAAGAAAATAATTACATTTATGATACAATCAAAAGCAACAAAATACTTAAGAATAAATTTTACCTAAGTGGTGAAAAATCTATACACTAAAAACTATAAGACTTCTATGAAAAAACTTAAGCAAGACACAGATAGATGGAATCCTATCTTACGTTCATGGATTAGAAGACTTAATATTATTAAAATGCTCATGCTATCTAAAGCAATCTATAGATTCAAAGAAATTCCTATCAAAATTCTAATGATATCCTACCAATATGTACAATTATTATCCATCAATAAAATTTTGTACCACATGTATAATTTCTGTCAATAAAATATATATTACAAATTCTAATTTTTCACACAACTCACAGACCAGTCCTTACAATCATACAGAACTGTAAAAAACTCCAAGTAGCCAAAGAAATTCTGACCAAAATAACAAAGTGGAGGTACCACAAAAACTGGAGATACTGAAGCATATCACAAAGCCCTTGTAACCAAAACAGCCTAGTGTAGTCTGGACATTAGACACGTCAACAGAACAGAACAGTGTCTAGAAAGAAGCTCACACATTTACAGCTAAGTGATTTGGGAGCCGGGAGCACACAATGGGGAAAGGACATTCTTTTCAATAAACTGGAGTGGGAAAACTAAATACCTACATGCAAAAGAGTGAAATTACATACTTACATCTTAGACAAAACTAAACTCCAATGAATTAAAGACTTATATGTAACAATGCACTACTGAAAATCAACACTGAAAATTTGCTAGAAGAAGATAAATACTGCACAACATTGATTTCAATAATGATTCTTAAATAAGACCCTGAAAGCACATCCAACAATAATAAAATAGATATATGGAATGGTATAAAACTAAAAAAAATTGACACAGTAAAAAAAATAGTTTAAAAAGTGAAGAGCAACCAACGGAATGGTGGGGATATTTTCAAAGAGCACATCTAATAATGAATATCAAAAATATCTAAGAAACTGAATGCAATAAAATAATAAATAAGTTGCTTTTAAAAAATGGACAAAACACCTGAACAGATCCTTCACAAAAATTGTTTAATAGAGGAACTGGGATTTAGCTCAGTGGTTTCAGCGTCTTTCTGGGGAGCACAAGGTCCTGAATTCAATCCCTGGTAACCACATACCACAATGCCGGACATGGTGGCTCACGCCTGTAATCCTAGCACTTGGGAGGCAGAGACAGGAGGATTGTTGTGAGTTCAAGGCTGGCCTGGGCTACATAGTGAGTTCGGGGCCAGCTTGAACTACAAAGAGAAACTTTGTCTCAAAAAAAAAAAAAAAAGTGTTCAATAGATACATGAAAAAATGTCCAGAATCATTAATCATTAGAGAAAGGCAAATTAGAAGAGAATGAGATAGCACCTCACATGTGTTAGAATTGCTTCCATTGAAACAAGAAAGAAAATGGGATGGAAAGGATTTAAAGAAAAAGAAACTCTAATACATTATTGGTAAGAATGTAAATTAGTTCTGACATTCTTGGATGCAGTGTGGAGGTTCCTCAACACTAGAAATACCACATGACCCAGTAGTTACACATCTGGATTTATAGCCAACACACCCAAAGTTCACAAAATTCATATTTCAAAGAGATATCTACAATTACACATTTAGAAAAATTCCAAGTGAGTAGATTAAAAACGTAGTATTTATACACAACCAAATATCACTCAACCTTTGAAAAGGAAGTAATCTTTTCATTTGTGACAACATATATGTACCTGGGGGATGTTATACTAAGAGAAACAAGCCAAGAACAAAAAGGCAAATACTGCATGATCTCATGTGGAATCTAAAAAATTGAACTCATAGAGCATAGCTAGGGTGGTTGTTGGCAGGGGCCTCTCTGTGGGTAAAATAGAGATAAAGGATACAATGATACACGATTCCACATTTAGCAACCAATTCATTTAACAGCCTAGTCCAGAGTGAAACTCAATCATTAGATGAAGAATGTCTGTGTAATTTAACAAAATTCATGACATGCAACAAAAGCAATAGTTACAAGGAAATTTATATGCAAAATTCCTGAGACTTATATATATGCAGTTATAGCAAGGTTGTAAGTTATGAGGTTAAAATTAAATTAGCCTCTCCTTTGTGCTAACAATACACAATTGGAATTTGAGAATAAAACATGTCAGTCATAATAAAATTAAAAGACCACACACTTAGATATAAATCTAATGAAACAGGTGCATTTTATAGATATGCAGAAAACTATAAAAAAGAAAGAGAATATCTAGATTAAAAAAACTCACAGACACAAAACTTGCATCCTTTTCAGAAATTAGCTTAAACAGATCCTAGACTTCACTGTACAGTGTGAAATAACAAAAGGTCTAAAGGAAAACAGGAGGTAATCTAGATGCCAGAGGATTTGGAAATGAGTTGTAGACATGACACACAAACCACATCTATGAGAGAAAATATTGACATTTTAGATTTCATTAAAATGTAAAACTTTTGCTATGCAAAAATAAGTAATGTATTCACAGAATGAAAGAACAAGCCACAAAGTGGGAGAAAATATATTTGAAACATACATCTGATTAGGGATTTATATGCCAAATGTAAAAGTTCTAAAATTTAATGAATAAGTACAAACTAATTTTAAATTGGTCAAACAATCTAAATAAACACCCTGCTAAAATAAATATGCAAATGGAAAATAAGCAGCTTAAAATCTATTAAAGTTCACTTGTCATTGATCCATAAGATTAAAACAACAGTCAGAATGACTAACATCCAAAAAACAAAAAACATCAAATTCTGGTAAAAAAAATATATATAGAGAGCAACAGAATCTTTTACTCATTCTTGGTGGGAATATCAAAATGATACATCTCCAGCTACAAAATGGTAAAGCATTTCTTCCAAATCTAAATGTAATCTTACCACGTGATTCATTAATATATTCCTAGGTGTTTATCCTACTAACCTGAGAATTTATGCCCTCACAAAAACTAGCAAAAAATATCGATAGCATTTTAATTCGTATTTTCCAAAGACTAAGGCAACCAGTGTAAAGTTTAGTAGCTGATTGAATATGTCCATATAATGGATAAAAATTTAAAAATAAACAATCATGAAAAGACACACGATCTTTGAGTTCAGATTTCTAAGTAAAAGAAGCAAGTCTGAGAAGGCAATATACTATGTGATTCCAACTACATAGCTTTCTATTTTTGTTGTTTTGTTTTCTGGTATCAGGAATCGAATTCACAACCTTGTGTTTGCAACACTGAGCTAAATTCCCTGCCCAACTATATGACATTCTAGAAAAGACAAAAATAATTAAATGATCAGTAGCTGCCAGGGTCTAGAGAGAAAGAAATAAGTATATGAAGCTCAGAGAATTTTTAGGGTAATTAACCTCTTAATTATGATATTGTAGTGGTACATGTGTAATATTATGCATTTCTAAAGATCCATAGAGGTTTTCTGCAAAAAGAGTAAACTTCAATATGTATACATTTTCATTTTCATATAGATAGATAGATAGATAGATATCTTTTTTTTTTTTTTTTTTTGAGACACAATCTTGCTTTGTAGTTCAGGCTGGTCCTGAACTCAGCCTTGAATTAAGAAATCCTCCTGTCTCTGCCTCCCAAGTGCTAGGATTACAGGCATGAGCCACCACATCCAGCACCATGGTATATAGTACTGATTGCTAGTGGGAGTGAATGACCACACCCAGCATTGTTGTATGTGGTTACCAGGGACTGAACCCTGGCCCTCGCACTTGCAAGACAGGTGCCAGAACCACTGAGCTAAATCCACAGCCCTATTTATATTTATTATATTTATATTTATATTAATCAGTGTTTACTAGAGAAAAAAGATTTAATGCAAGATATAAAAATATCTAAGAATTTATAGAATTGGCTTCAATGGTGTCCCATCCTACAATAGTAGAATATGCACTGTTTTTTTTAAATTGTGAAATAGGCACATTTTATAAACATATTGTGGTCACACTCAACATTGGCAATTTATACCAGTACATGACATGACTTGATTCTCATTTCTTCCCATTCTCCTACCCACCCTTCAACCTCCCACTCTCTATGTACATAAGCTTTGTTTCCATTTTCTTTTACCATCATGATTTTTTCTTTGTTCTCATTACTTACCCCTATCCCATTTCCCTTTGAACAGTTTATACGTACAATATCTAACATACATTTTGGAAATCATTTACATTTTCAGTTTTTCATATGAGATTTTAAAAAAGGTACTTACACATCTGTGACATATTTATTTCACTTAAGAATATGTCCTGAAGGTACATCCATTTGAGTAGCACATGTTACTTATATAATACACACTCTTTTTAGCTGTGTCGTTCTCTAAAGTAGAAAACATACTTGGTCATAGAACATGTTTAAGTCAATGCAAAATTGAGGTTATCCTGTGTGCATTGTCAGATCATCGTGTAATGAAATTGGTTATCAAGAGGGAAAAAAACTATAAGAACTTCATAAACAAGTAGAAAATGAATAACATCTCTTTGCACAACCAATGGGTCACAGTGGAAATTAAAGAAGAAATTGGACAGTTTCTACAATTAAATGACCACGCCAGTACAAAGCACTGGGATTTATGGCACACAAGGAAAGCAGTCCTACGAGGGAAATTTGTAGCAGTGAATAGCCATATTAGGAAAACAGAGCAAGCTCAAATGAATAACCTAACTCTGAACCTCAAGCTTTTAGAAAAAGAAGAGCAAGCCAAACCCACAGTTCATACAAAAGAGGAAATTATAAAGATCAGGGAGAAATCAATGCAATAGAGGTAAGAAGAAAATGCAAAATATCAATGAAGCAATGAGTTGATTGTTCGAAAGAATAAAATCATCAAAATTTTACACAACATTATCAAAAAAAAAAAATGAAAGAAAAGGTCCAAATCCATTCAACTAAGAATGAAAAAGATGACCCAGCAGAAATTCAGAGAATCATCAATACCTACTTTGAGAACTTCTACTCCAAAAAGATAGAAAACACAGAAGAAATAGGTTTCTAGATACATATGAATTAACAAAGTTGAGTGAAGAAAGTATAAAAATTCTAAAAAGCCCAGTATCAATCAATGAAATTGAAAACAATTTAAAACTTACCAGCAGAGGAAAGGCTGAGTGCTTCATGGCTTCACTACTGAATTCTACCAACCATTTAGAGAAGAGACAATACCACTACTATTTAAAACTCTTCAAAGAAATTGAAAGAGAAGCAATACTTCCAAATTCATTCCTGGAAGCAAGCATCACCATGATTCCAAAATCAGGGAAAGAACCAACCTAAAAAGAGAACCATAGGCCAATCTCCCTACTGGACGTAGATGCAAAATTCCTCAATAAAATGCTGGAAAACAGAATAGGGAAGATTATCAAAAAGATCACACACCCTGACCAAGTACTAGTTATCCCAGGGATGCCAGGGTAGTTCAACATATACAAATCATAAATGTAATACACCATACTAACAGAGCCAAGGACAAAAACCATATGATCATCTAAATAGATGCAGAAAAAGCATTCAACAAAATCCAACACTCATTCATGATTAAAATACTACAAAAAATTAAAATTTATGGTCTTTACCCCAACCTGATAAAGACTATAAAAAACCAACAGCCAACATCATACTAAAAGGTCAAAAGCTGAAATCTTTCATATTAAAATCAGGAACAAGATAAGGATATCCACTATCCTCACTCCTGTTCAAAATAGTTCTGGAAACATTAGCCACAGCAATTAGATAAGAGAAAGAAACAAAAGGAATAAAGATAGGAAATGAAGAAATTAAACTGTCATTATTTGCAGATGACATGATACTCTATATAGAAGAACTCAAGAACTGCATCTAAAGTCTTCCAGACAATAATCAAATTGAGTAGAGTAGGTGATTACAGTCAACATTCAAAACTCAACAGCCTTCCTGTACATGAAAAACAGACCCACTGAGAGAGGAGCTGGAAAAATAACTCTTTTCACAATGCCATCTAAAAAAATTAAATAACTAGGAATTAATCTAAAGAAAGAAGTAAAAGATCTGTACTATAGCACTCTGAAAAGAGATTTTGAAAAGGATATCAAAAAATAGAAAGACATACCTTGTTCCTGGTTTGGAAGAACTAATATAGTAAAAATAGTCATACTTCCAAGACTATATACAAACTCAATCCAGTATCAATTGAAATACCAGCAGCATATTTCACAGAAATAGGGAAAACAATCCAAAAATTCATGTAGGACCAGAAAAGACCTAGAATAGTAAAAGTAACTCTAGGTAACAGAGACAAAGCAGGATTATCACAATCCCCAAATTGAAACGATACTACAAAGATACTGTGATAAAAAAAAAAAACAGCATGGTACTGGCAAAGAAACAAACTTGATCATCATTGGAACAGACTAGAAGTTTGAAAAACAACTCCAAACATACTTAGTTGCTTCATCTTTGATGAAGGAGTCAAACACCTTCACCAGAGGAAAGATAGCCTCTTTAATAACTGGTGCTGGAAAAATTAGGTTTCAACTTGCTAAAGATTAAAACTAGGGCCATATACCTCCCTATGCACTAAAGTCAAATTGAAATAGATCAAAGATCTAAATATTAAAACAAACACTAAAACTGCTAGAAGATAGGTTAGGTAGAACCCTTGAAGATATTGGTGTAGGATAAGACGTTATGAAAGAAACCTCAGTCACATGGGTACTAACACAAAGAATCAACAACTGGGATTTCAGCTTATAAAAAACTTCTGGGGCCAGGGATTTAGCTCAGAGATGACACCTTACTGGATTCAATCCCAGGTAACCCCATACAAGAATGCTGGGCATAGTGACTCACACTCACTAGCAATCAGTACCACATACCATAATGCTGGAGGGGCTGTGGGGAGATAAGAACCCTTCTCCACTGTTTGTGGGCATGTGGACTGGTGCAACCCCACTGGAGATCAGTGTGGAGACTCCTCAAAAAACTAGGATTAGAGGTCCAATTTGACCCAACTATCCCCCTGCTGAGTATCTTCCCCAAAGAATTAAAAGCATCATACCATAGCAATATATGTGCACCCATGTTCATAGGAGGACAGTTTGTAATAGCTAAATCTTGGAAACAGCCCAAATGTCCATCAACTTGTGAGTGGATAAAGATGTAGTTTTCTTATAAATGGAGCACTACTCAGCCATCAAGAATGGCAAACCAGAAGCATTTATTACTGTATGAATCTACATTGAGGCCATACTCATAAGCAAAATAAACAGAACATGTATGTAAATATCAAGTCATTTCTCTGGTATGAGAAATTGGAAGTGTAAATGGGGACAAAAATGTATAATAAAGAACATGAAATAGGAAGAAAAGATCCAAAGTATAAGAGGAAGTAGGGAGGTATAGGAAGAAGGAAAGAAGGAAAATAACAATATGAGGAAAGAAGGAAAATGGAAACAAAGTTTTCTGTAAATAGGGAAGAATGGTGGTGGAAAGGAAGGGGAAAATAAACAAAAATCAAAATACACCGTATGCAGGTACAAATACTCAATGATGAATGTGATCATAATCTATACCTAAACTTAATATAAAAGATAAATAATAAATCACAGGAGGAATCCAGTGAGGAGGGTGTATGGGAACCCTTTGCCACTGTCCTCATTTCTCTGTAAGTCTGAAACTGTTCTGCAAAATAAAACTATTGAGAATAAAGTCACTTTCTGCCTGAAGCCTCTGCTTCCACCAAGACATTGTGAGACTTTGGGCCCATCTTTCCACCATAACTCCGAGCACATTTGTTACATCTATTCCCACTTGCCCCTGAGCCTCCTCGGTCACAACAACCAATGATGTCATCATCTGAATAAAAAAGGAAGATTCCTTCTTCTGAGAATTGTCCTGAAGACAACAGTCAGTCTGTGCTTGCATACAGATGTTCTGATGTGTATTTAAAATTTTTTTTATTGTGTAAAAAGTACATTTTATATACATATCATGATTACACTCAACATTGACAATCTGTACCAGTATATGACATGGTGTGTCTTTTTTTGAAAAAGCTGTCCTCCTCTGCTTGTTACCATCTCCAGGAACACCAGTGTTTTCCTTAAGGGGACCCACCTGTCCCCTTTTTGTGAGGCGTTTTGGCACATTTCACAAGCAGAATCCATCTCAGCCCTTTCTCCTCTTGCCCAGATGAACCCATCTCTAGTCTGGGACTCAGAGTCCCTCTTGCCTCACTGCGGATCAGTCACTTAAAATCAGGAGCATCATCTTCAGTCCGGATTGGCTCTCCCCACCTGAAGCAGTTAAACTGTTCTATTTTTAAAGCTCTTGGTTTCTCTCTGTCTCACTCAGAAGGTGGTTGATGCTCCCAGATGCTGCTCAGGATTAATGCTCCATCTTTTGCTCTTCCCTCGCTCCTCAGCTTTTATGCCATTGCCAATACTGTCCTCCCCCTGGTGCTTTCAGGGGAAACTGAGCTCATAATTCTTCCAGAGATGGCATTAGAAAGAAAGAAATTAAGTTCAATCAAAGTGTCAGGCCTGAATTGTTTGTGTGCTTGTGTGTAGGTGAAAGGAGCTTAATAAGACCCTCCTCTGGGCTTCAGTACTTCCCTCCCCCACCCACCATAATGTAGCCCCTTCTGGACTCTTAACCTTTATTAGGTGACAAGAGAAGCTAATCAAATAAGTCTCAGTAGGAGGGAAAGCCCACTCTGCAAGAAGCCAGTTGTAGACAGCCTCAAGAGAATGAACATACACACACACACACACACACACCCTGAGAAAGAGAGGGGCAATAATTTAAGTCTCTGCAACAACATAACACGTTTTGTTCAGAGCTTTCCCTTATTCTTCTTGCACCTGCCCTGGGGGCATCTTGACCTACATGAGCAATAATGAGGTCCAAGTTCATTACTCCAGATCAGACCCATCCTCTGGCCTCCACACCCTGATATCTATTACCTGCCTTTGATACAGGATCTCAAAGGACTTCATATCCAACATGTCCCCCATTGATCTCACACATATACACACCCTCAGGCTCAGTTCTCCTCAGAGAGAGGGAAGTCCATCCAACAGCACTGCCAGAAATCTCAGACCAGAAATCAGAGACCACTACTGACTGATAAATGTCTCTCCATCATCCATCACTAAATGCCAAGGTCTTAGTTGCCCAATTTCTCTCAAGTCCATCTACCACTCTTCAACCTCAGCATCCCTGTCCCAGTCCAGCTGATTTACCTGAAGCCTGATGTTTGTCACAGCTGGTCCCCACGTGCATGTTTCCACTCCTTTTCTCTCTAGACCTTTCTCTTCCAAGCCACGAGCCAGTGTTCTGCAGATGTAAAGACAATTATGGCTCCTCTGCTTTGAATCTTTCAGCAAGGGCCCTGTACTTTCAGATTGAAGACCCAAATCTTCACACTGGCCTCCCAGGTTGGCATGATGTGGACCTGCAGCTCTCCAGCCTCATTTGACCTCCTGTCTTGTCCTATTTGGGGGCAACACGGACCTTTCCTCAGACCTTCCAGCCCTTTTATAGGTGAGATTTTCCACAGTATGGGCTTTTGCACATACTGTTTCCTGTGTCTCGAATGCTCTTCCCACTCCAGCTTTGGCTTAGCCAATTCCTATCTTCACATCTCCACTGAAAATCAGACTCCTTTATGTCTCATGGTTCTCTAAATAGGCATTTTCTCCATAGAATTTGTACCTCTTGGTCACGCTAATCTAGGATGATTAGATTGAGGTTTGCTTGTGAGCCTGAAGGCAGGGGCTGCTATGCCTGGTTCAGAGTAACAACTTAATCATTAGACTTTACATGAATATAAAGTGGGTTCTCCTAACAATACTAAGAAGCAAGTATTTGTTATTCTGCTTCCTACACAGCTCAGAGATACTCTGCCACTTACTTAAGTCACACAAAATCTTTGTAGCAAGGTCAATACTTGAATGAAATCTAGTTTCCGCTGAAGTCCCCATTCTCGATCAATCCTTTGTATTGCCTGTTCCTCTGCAAAGGTACCTAAGGGCTGCTAAAGTCTAAGGTTTTCTCCCTCCTGACCAGACTCTGACCAGATTGGAGGAGAAGTTAAGAAACTACAGAGAAACCTGTTCCAAGGGTTAGAGGGATATATAAAAAACCAGTGAAAGAGTGCTTGCATTCCTGACTAACCAATATGACAATATTGACAGGTGCACGCATGTGCGTGTGCGTGCGCGCGCACACACACACACACACACACACACACACACACACACACTCCTTTTTGCCTTACTAGTAATAACTTTCTTAGAGGCATTCATGGAATTCCTGCTATGTCATTTAAAAGCTTCTCCACAACCTAAAAAGTAGGGTTATTATCCTCATTTCTTCAAAAGAGGAGACTGAAGCCCAAATAAAAAAATTGCTGAAAATTACACAGCTAGTCAGAGCAGTGCTAGGATCCAAAACCTAGACAGCTTGACCTGAGAGCCCCTATTTCCAGCCATCACTTCAACATGGAGAACAGCACTGGATCTTCTATCTCTAGCCTGGTATGGCAAAATATCAAAATTCCCAGTTCTCTTCTAGATAAAGGGCAAGCTTGTGATGCAGTCCTCTCTCAAGGGACATGAAATGTTGAGCCCAGTGACATAAGAATGAAAGTTACTATCTTTGCTGCATCCTCAGGTTGGGCTCCCACAGGGACTGTCATTGAGTCCTATCCTCCTTGCCTCTCCACCACACAGCTGTCCTGCTCCTTGGTTTTGCTAAAGATTTCCTTTTTACCCTTCCCTCTGCTTCTGCAAGCTGCCCAAGGACATGTGAAGAAATTTCCTTTTCTGCTCAAAATAGACAACTTCTGTTCTTTGCAACCGAAGTATCCTAACAGAACCCCAAGATGAGGCTCATATCAGAAGACCAGGGACTGGGGTCTTTGATGTCTGGTGGAGAGTTTCCTTTTACTTAAAAATTAAACTGACATCCTCTAACAAAAAGAGGGCAGCAGTTCCTGTCACAGCAGTAACTCAAGGAGGTGCTGGAGGCTGGGCTGAGTCTTCTAAGACTGTGCCGGGGGGCCAGGACTGCACAGCCCAGGAAAGGAGGGCAAGGGAGAGGAAGTGCTGGTGCCCACACTTAGGGGGACAAGGGTGTCTACGAATGGCAAAGGGCAGAAAGGGACTGCAGACTTTGCCAGTGTGTGGGGCCAAATTAAAATGCCAAGAGTCAGGTGGCAGGCTCTCCAGCAGGTACAGTTGGTACAAGGGCTCTTGTGAAACTGCCTTCATTATCCTGGCGGAAGCCAGACAGAAACACAGTGTGCTGCAGTGGGCTGTCACTATGAAGGCGGAGAGTGAAGGATGTAGTCACTGAGCAGCCGCCCAGGCATCCTGTTGAGAGGCAGATACTTTAGCCAACACGGGCAGGTTGCCCCTTGCTCCTGCAAAGCGAGCGGATGCTAATTACACTTCTCAGCTCATCTCTTCAGAACCGCACAGTCACATCCTTTGTATAATCAGATTTCATTATGGGAGGTAATAAGTAACCCTGTTCTCCTCCTACCTTCCACTTCGCCTGACACCACACACAGATGCTGACTCCACTTGGCAGGTGCTGAATCACGACCTCCTGGATGGAGCCCAGGCCAGGTATCAGGGGCAGTTGTTTGCAAAATGAGGCTAGATAGCAGTAGCAAAATCACAGATAGGGCTTAGGATGATGCAGAGGTTCCAGGTCCAGCCTGGATCTACAAGATCAGAACATTCAGGGGCAGAAATGAGCAGGTGCAATTCACAGAGGCCCTCAGAGGAATGGCAGATGAGGTCAGGGAAGGGGTAAGGTTAGGGAAGCAGTGAGGTGGAAAAAGGTACAGACAGACCACCAGGGACCACAATAAACACTTTATATTTCATTCTAAAGGAGCAAGGAAGTCATTGATTGGATCAGTCATCAGAGGACCATGATGTGACTCCCACCTTCACTGGACTATGCTGTGGCTACAGAAGGAAGGATAGAGGCAGGGCAGTAAGAGGGCAAACAGGACACTGCAGGTGACTTCCTGTCCAAAGGAGCTGCCTATGTGTTGATTTTGAATGTAGAGCTCATAGGACTTTGCTGTTGGATTGAATGCATTCTTTCACAGTCAGGGCTGGCTGACTCCAAAGCAGAAACGGGATAACAGAGAAGAATGGCAGAGAAATAGGAACTCCATTCATGGTAGCAGAGGGAGAAAGCGGGAGCTGGTGAGAGAGATTTACCCTTTCAGGATGCACCACAGTGACCATCTCCAACCAATCCCCACTTCCTAACAGCGAGTCAACAATGCACTCATCAGCAGCCCAACTGCCTGGTGAGTGCAGAGCCCCTGTGATGGTGACCTTCCAAACACGAGGAGCATTTTTGACCTAAACCATAACAGAGGGAGAAGGTTAATGCTAATAAAACAGATATATGTCCTCCACCTTATTTCTAATCCTTCTCTTTACTATACACTCTCCAGTGAGAGTACAGGTAGGTAGGCTCCACACCTAGGCTCTTCCCTAGGACCCCTGCAGTGAAGCTGCCCCGAGTGCAGTGATTGTGAGGCAAGGATTGTCAAATGAATCTTTGAGAAGCATCAGGTGACCCAAATGTTTCTTTTGGGGTACAAGGTGGGTGGCAGCCTGAGGACATATCTTTCCAACAACTTTAGTCTTCCTTGATGCTAATCTGGCCCCCACCACTGCCTTTTCCCGTGTGGGGACAGTTAAGAAGCTACTTCTGCTTCTTCAGCCCTCACTCTCTTCCCCTAGACCCCACCACAACACTCACCTCTGCTCCAAGCCCAGTTACATTTCCAGGAGTGACATCCTAACTGCTTGGCACCTCTGACCCTGACCAAGCTCCCCTGGCTCCTTATTCTCTTATTTGTGCTTACGTGCTGCAGGATGATTTCCATAGGAGAAATTCATCATTCATAGCTATCTTCAGTTTTCCCTAGCCCAATCTTGTAAGTCATTGAAATTATCAGTCTTAAAACAGTCATAAGGACGAAGCCCAGTCCTTTGGCAAGTGCCTGAAAGACAAGATCCCTAGGCCTCACCCTTGACCTCATGGTTGGGAGCCTGTTTCTTCTTAGTATGACTACGGCTTCTGATGGGTGGCATTTATTTAAAGGCTCCTGAGCTCTTGAGCGGAGGGACCAATGAGGAAATGGTTCTGCTTTGATGGAGGGGTGTGATTGGATGGATGATTTGCCATTCAGTCATTCATATATAAATCAAGCCTCCACCCTTTTAGAATCTTCTCCAGATTCTGGGAATAAAGTGAGACACACAGCAGATCAGCTTCTTATTCCCAGAGAAGAAGAGAGACAATAAATCCTTAGGTAGCATTTCTTAGGATTTTGACGTCCATATGAAAAATTAACTAGAGCAGTGTGGTAGAGCTCAGCAAGAAGTAAAGGAAGTGACTTGAATTAAACTCATAAGGAAACAGTGGTATTTTGGCTTAGATTCAAAACAAGAGAAGGCAAGATCCACCCAAGTGGAAGATGGATGAGAATTCTTTGTGCCCACAGGATCCACATACACAAAGTTTGGCCACAGAAGAGAGCTAGGTGTTTTCTAGAAATAAAGTGAAAATGATTTTGCAGTAGAGAAAATAGTAGAAGATGGGATCACAGAGGTCAACAGGTCCTAGTAGGAGTCCTTGTGATCACTGTAAAGAGATTTGATTTACAAAAGTGTTGTCTAATGTGCAGGACTCATGGGGTTTTTGAGAACTACATTTTGGTCCATTGGCTTCAGAGGCCAAGAGAAGATTCATGTTACCACTCCAAGAGATGGTCATCAAATGGCATATTCAGTGGGCTCAGGCCATGGTGCAGGGTTCTGGTGACAACTTCAAGAAGAAACTTTGACATGAAGACCTGAATGCCTTCTAGGAAGGCTTGCATTTTGGCATGGGACTCCACAGCTTGGACAGTATCACTCTTTGCGGGACAAGTTCTCTTCTGCACTCAGCATGGATCTCAACTTCTTATGACACATTTTGGCAATCAAGGAAAACAGCTGAAAACTCCAGAACCTCAAAGAGCACCATTGTCAGTCACACAGATGCGGAAAATGATTTAGTCTCACATGCTGGCTAACCTGCCAAGCACGCTCCCACTTGGGAAGCAGCAACAGCCCAGAGGAGGAGGAAGAAAAAGCATCAGACGCTGATGCCACGTGAGGATGAGCTGTGAGTCGGCACCCACAGCTCAATTGGTATTGCTAACATGCTCTCTCGCTCAGCATCTCCAGAATCAGTAAGTAATCCATCTACCTGAAATGAACTCCTTCAAGAAGCCAGAGGAGGGAGAGCGTTTGGAACATTGCTGAGACCTAAATTGACCAACTTTGATCAAGATGAGTTAGTAAAATATTAGGCTGCTCATCAGCTGCATTTTAATACCATATTTGGAGCCACTCAGTCATTATAAAATCATCTGAACTTCTCAGCAAAGTATACATTGGGGAGTTTATTTTTGAGCCTCTCAGAATACAAAGGAGTCTTTCTAATACAAGATCTGGGCAGAGCACACAGCTTCCTTTTAAATGAGGAGGAAGAAATGCCCAGTTGCCTCTCTTTTGTTAGTAATTCCCTCTTTGAAAGTTTCTCTGAAAGTGTGCAGTAATTTCTGATGATGGAAGAAAGAGCTCCTGGTGCTTCACCTGAGTAAGCAGGTTGCTGCTGGCTAGCAGAGCCTCCTGGAGAACCCTTTGTTGGGCTGAACTCCCAGCTGGACATTGAGGCTGAAGAATGTGAGGGGTTTGAGGAATCCTTGATTTTCTTTAGAGGAAAATATCTGAGCCAGCTCCCCCTCCATGATCTGCACCAGAACCCATAACTGTGAAAGGATTTCAGAGTTCATTCTGCTTTCAGCTAGAACAAAACCTCACAGACACTATGGCTGCTGTGAGAGAAGAGTTACTAGCCCCATCACTGGCTAAGGCTCTGGGAAGCCACTGTTTACACCTGGCAACCTGCTGGAATTCACCAACTCACGGCATCACAGGACACACATCACTGAGGTTTGTAATACTTGTGCTTTGCTGCGGACTACATGGCTTGATCTTGGATCCACGGAACAACTAACCAGTACTGAATTGTGTTATTGGATGCTAGAGAGAATAGAAAGATGTTTTTGTTCTTTAAGAAAAGTAAAATATAAGCCTTGGACTCTAAGATTCCCATGGCACACTGGGTATGGAGTGGGGCAAACAGCACACAAAGACAACTTGAGTAACTCCAGATAATAGATACAGTGCAATTCCATCCTGAAATATAGCTTTGCATGGGGACAGTGATGATTTTCAGAGGAGTATAACGCTGAGCCAGCACACCAAAATCTCACAGACCAGTGAGTCCTATGCTCAAAGTACTATATTCATTAAAGAAATATTTTTCATGCTGCTGTATTCCTGACACTCTGCTAGCCACTTAGAAAACAATTGTGAGCAAAAGAGATAAAGTAGAGGTCTTTATGGATCTCACAGTCCCGTGGGCCAAGTAGATGTGCCACAATGCAACCATCCTATTGTCCTTCTTTCATGGGTTCACTCATCTGTTCAAGGAACATGGGAAGAACATGTCCTGCCACTGCCACTGTGCCAGGTCCTGGGTACTCACTGCAGGTAACACGCAGTCCAGAGTCCAACCCTCATGGAACTTAACATCCACCAGAGAGCGGTCAGGGAGTGACCAGCACAGGGGGAGACACTGCACACTGCAGATGAGACTGGATTTGAGCAGCACCCTGAGGTCAGGTTAGAGCCTGCCCATATTAGAAGGGAGTCTATCTCTGGTCTCCAACTCTATGTCCCTTCCTGGAACTCTCCAGAATTCAGCAAGGTAAGCAGTAATGTCCATAAGCTCTTTGCTATGACCACACAACTGGAGACCTTTCTAGATCACTGTAAAGTTCTCCTCCTTGATGTCATCCATGCTGCTGCCTCACTGTGGTTGGAGCACAAGCATCCTCATCTACACACAGTAAGTCAGCTTTCTAGTAAGTGAACCTGGCAATAAACCTGAACATTGACCCAGACATCTAATCTTGGCCTCTCACTTAGTGTCACTATTCACTGCTTCTTGAGGTCACAGCTGGGACTTCTTGGGAATGCTTGAGCTCAGAGCAAGATGGGAAGAAGACACAGATGCAAGTGCAAATGTCCAATAATGTTCTGCTACCTGCCCAGGTCAGGGAGGAGCTCTGTGTCAGTGGTTTTATGAGTAGATTTGGGGGTGGGCAGGGTGGCAGGAACTGAGAAGTCCAGGAAGTTCCCTGCAGGCAGTGTCCATGTCCTATAACTCCGCTAGGCACAATTTGGTTTGGCTCAGACACCATCAAGGACACTTTTTCTGTGCCAGGCACCTTGGGAGGCCCTGAGCCAAGCATAATGAAGAGGAGGGTTACTGCTTTGAAGGTAACATCCTCTAAAGGGACACAGACAAGCCAGTAGGCCTTGTGCTCCAATGGAAGGGCATGCAGACAAGCAGAGAGGATATTTACCCCCAGTGCTCCCAGCAAATTCTGAGACAAGGGAGCAGAGGTGGAGTGGCCATGAAAGACATTTAGCAGTAAAATCTCCTACTCTAGTGGTGGATGGAGGAGCAAGGATGACTAAGTGTCGGGTAAAAGAAAGAACACAGGATCCATTTGCATTCACTTGCCTTGCCTCCCTCCCCTCCCTGGTTTCACTGTACCCCTCTGTTCAATGTGAGGATCCACCTTGGTGTTCCCTCATGTCCCGCTTCGGTGACATTGTGACCTCCTGGGTATCCATTACTCTTCATCATCAGTATCATTGTTTCAGCACCTACTCTGTGTTGGCCAATGGTGAACATTTTTAAGCATCTTTTAGCACAGTTTTCCCCCTTACCTTGTTGTGAAAACATTATTGTCCCCATTTGAAATGAGTGAAACTGAGACTCAGAGACAGTGTGAATCTTCAGTGCAAGGAGATAGCAAATGCTTTGTAATAGTCCCCTGGGAAACCCTTCTTTATTCCATGGAATAAGCTCAAAAGGGAGGGGCCTGCTCTTTCCCTCGGGGTCAGGGATTCAGTGCCCAAGAGGTCTTCCCTTGGACTGAGCAGTTTCCTATTTTGTTTGAATGTCCCTTGAGAGACAGGACTTGAGGAAGCTCCTGTTGGGAGATGCCTAACTCAGTGAGAGGAAGGCTTAGACTTAGGGATAGACACATGGAAAGTAAGACCACCCACCGGGAGGAAGCCCTAGCTGTTGTCTAGGCCACTTTGTATTTGTGAGCTGAGGGCGATAAACTGAGATTAGACGGAACGGTCACATAAGGTCAGTGTAAAGCCAGAGGCTGCATGCTTGCAGGGGACACAACCTTCCCTGTGGTCTGCTGGGCCCTAAGACTCAACCTAAGCCCCAAGGGAGAATCCTGCCCCTTACTTCTGCTTGGCTGCCACTACTGTTCCACTAAGACAACAATTACGGAGCAGGCAGAGGCTCCCGCTCCATCTGGGTTATTATTTCTCATTAGGAGCATCCCTGCCCAGTCTGTGAGCATGAGCAGTCTGGCCCATCTCAGAAGTCACAGAAAGGCCCACTCCTAGCTCACAAGGAAGAGAAGGGCAGACACTGGAAAGCTCCACCAGGCTCTGCAGGCAAAACACAGGAGTGTCAGGGACCTGGCCAACCACGCTTAAGGAATAGTTGATGGTGCGGAGAACAAGTGAAGAAGCCTCCTGAGTTCCCCTCTCACCATCCCCTAGCTGGAGGCCGAACTCTGTGCAAAGGACTTCCAGCCCTTGCCTGAGAGACAGGTTCCCCTAAAGCCACTAGCCATAGGCTGCTGTCCAGGGGAAGCCAGAGAAGAGTAACCACTCTGCTGAGGAGCTAACCAAGGCAGTCTGGCTGGGGAAGGAGCCTTTCTGATTGAAGCTGAAGGAAGGGTGGCCCTGGACCACCACCCCCAGCAGTAGTCTCAGCAGCCTATCGATGAAAGTTCTTTCTACAAGGTTCATACCACCCCCCTCCAAGGTCTGATCTCAAATATGTTATTATGTCAGACGAGGGCAGGAGCCAGAGCCCTGATCTATACTGACACGGAGGATTCAAAGGAAGCCATTTTGAGGTGCAGCTTTTCGGGTCCCCACCTCCAGTTTCTGGTTGGGAAGGAAGTCCGCACTGACCTGCAGACCCTTTCTTCTCCATCCCTCTGGATTCCCAACACCCCAGTTGGAATCTGGGGCCCCTAGTCCGGGCAATGGTGACTCACTTTCCACCAAGCCCTCTTCTTGACAGAGATGAGGGAGGTGCCTGCTGCCTGGTATAGGCCCATGAGAGGAGCTATCCACAGGCCTGAGGAAGAGGGCAGTGAGGGGATGTGAACCCCTTAGTGGGACACCAGCTTAGCCCTCCTAAGGGCATGCTGCCACCACTGCCCGTGGGACTCAAAGCATAGTGGGGCCCAAGCAGAGTCCAGATGCCTCCAAACCAGTTCCTGACTGGAGAACAAGATGGGGTGGTGACCCTCAGGACACCAGTTCCTATCTTGCTGACAGGAAAGTGTCCCAGAGGAAGCACCCATGTTGCTGAACTTCACAGACCCTCCGTGAGACAGGAGAGGAAAGACACTTCAGCTTCCAAACAGGAGTAACAGAAGTGGAGACATCAAGACAACAGTGGGAGGTGCATCCATCAGAGGGCAGAGGGAGGAGCCCGTGGGGGGCGCTGCAGCCCTGCTGGGAAGGGTCTCCACTGCCCAGCTCAGGCAGGGCAGGACCTCCAGAGAAGCTCTCTCTCTCCTCCCCCCTGGGGCCATTTGCTCTGCTTAATTTCACCTCCCCGGCCTAAGTGGGACTCAGTGTGCCCCAGGTCCTCGTGCACAGTCCCTTACACAGACACACATTGTGCAGGCTCTGGCCGGCATCACTAACCCAGGCAAAAAAGTACTTGTCTGCCTCAGGCGCAGGAGCAGAGAATAGCCAGATCTACGGAACAGGAGGGACTCTTGGAGATGTCAGGATTCTCGTCTGTCTTTACAGAGACAGGGAAACTGGAACCTAGAGGGTGCAGAGTCACCCAGCTAGGACACAGCCTGCTTCTCCCCCAGCTACGGGACCACAAGTGGTTCTGCCCTCAGGCAGAGGATGACCAAACGCCACAGTTGGATGAGCTTCAAAGTGCACTGGATTCCGTTTTCTTGTTGGAGACTAAAGGCAGGCTGTGCACACTGGTCTGCCCAGTCGAGGTAGTTCTGCCTCAAAGAGGCCCTGGGCTCTTCTGGCGAACAGAAAGACCGCAGGCAACGTGTCTGTTCAGGAACAAAGAGCAGGTTTTCCTTCCCGCTCCTCCTCTTGGGACCGACTGAGGAGAAGGGAAGTGGTTGGGCCTGAAGCAATGAAGCAGTCCTCTCCTCAGTGCAAAGTCCCACCTGTCCCAGCGGGACCTCGGGCTCTGGGGCCACAGGGTCTCCTGAACTGTAGGCGCAGAAACAGCCTGGATTCCAGCCCAGGGCCGCGCTCTACTCTGCAAACCTCTGAGCCAGACAAACTGGAGAAATACATTGGAGCAGCGTCGCTTACCATGCACTTATTACCCCACCTCTTCCTCTCTTCGTCCACCTGGAGCCAGTAATTCAACCCTGAATCCCAGGCCAGGAAAAAGCCCCTAGGTAGGACCGGAAGCAGAGGAGCCCATGGGGCCGTGGATCCTGCCCTTTGCCCTCAGCCGCCCGCCTGCAACCAGTGCCCAATCTCCCTGCTGCTGCCAAAGGGACTGGGTCAGGTTTCCAGACTTAAAACGAAGTCGTTTATTTCAATTTTGCTTTCACATTATGTTCGGGTACAATCAAAGCTCCTAGACGAACCTCTCCAATACAAGTCCTGCGAAAGTGCGCGATCACAGGTCCAGGCGCCGGTCGTCTGGCGGGCGACTCTGGATTCCGAGGCGCTGGTAGAAAACCTATGCGGCTTCGGGAACTGCGGAGCAGAGGAGGGCTGGGGACATCCGGGTGCAGAAGGCGCGGAAGCTGCCCCTCCGGGCAGGCTGGTTTCTGGTCTTCCGATAGGGTTCATTCTGACGCATTTAGAATCTGAAGAACCCCAAACTTCGCTCCCAGGCCGGGCTATGCCTGGCTCAGCACGGTTTTCGCCAAAGGTCTAGGTTTGAGCCAAAGCAGAGCGCACAGGCGAGCAGGGCCGGCTCGGCCCGGCGAGCGCGGGAGCTCGGAGTCCGCCAGAGTCTGCCGTTGCGCCCGGCCTTTCCGGTGCGTTCTCTGTCTCTTGCCTCTGAACTTCGCCCTGGGCACCCTCGGCCCCTACTTCACTTTCGCAGCCTGGGAAGATGCAGAGTTCAGAAAGCTGTTTCAGAAAAATAAAAGTCCAACTTCGACTTTATTGGATGAAAGCAAAATTAAATCTTGGCTATTCACACGTATGTTACAGAGGACAAGGAAGCGTCCGGAAGACCCTCCTGGGCGAGTAGTGGGGCCACAGAGCAGGAGGGCGAGGACAAGCATCAGAACACCGACCAGCCTGAGAGACTCACATCACTCCGAACAGGACATAGAAATACGGAAACACAGCCAGTTTCCACTGGAAGAGTTCTTCGTGTACAAATGATATATATTATGTATATTTTAAACCAGTCACCAGTGAGCCGAGTCCTTTCTCTGCTAACAGGCAGCCGAGGATACAAAGTATCTTCGGCTAATTAACTCGTGAACAGTATTTTAAGAAAAGCAATACTCCTCAGATTAAAACTACTTTCCCCATTCAGAATCAAAAGCAGAAAACAAAACCAAAAACCTCATCCCCTCTCCAAACTAAAAAAGGAGGGAGGAAAAATTCGGTTAGGGGGTGGATTGGTGGGGGATAGGGAGAAATAGTTCACATTATATAGTTAAATACAAAGTTCTTTTAAATAAATCGCTCGGAACATGAACACGGGAGTAAGAAACAATGACAAGGCAGTCTCTTTCCTTGATTACTGCAACTGGATTGGGGGAGGCGAGTTTATTTCTGGAAACGGGAGTGCGCAGAGCTAAGCGGAATTTACTCCTAACAAGGAAACACAGCGAGTGTCCCACGCCGCCGGTGCGCGCCTGATTACCCGAAGAGGCTGGGGAACGCGTGGGAAGTTTCAGCGGTGCCGCCTTCTGGCTTTCTCGCCCTCTTAATTTCAGCCTCTTTGTCTCTCCCCCTCCTGCCTTCCTCCTGCCTTCGCCCTCTCCCGGCCTCCATCCCGGTGAGGAGCCAGTCAGAGGGGAAACACGAGGAATCCGGAGAAGGTCGAGTACTTCCAGCCCCCCATCAAGTTCCCCCTCTCCAGCTTGAGGTATGCTCGGTCGCCTTTCTCCATTTGGATTAGGACTCCGTTGCTGGCAGCCTCTCTGGTCACATCCTGGTCCCCAGCGAAGGCTGAAATCACCGGCCACCCATTTAACATGAGGCTTACCTGGGAAAGAGAAAGACCTGATTTAGCAGAGGTGCAACCGAGGCAGGGCGCAGGCAGCTGCGCGGGTGGGGACCTCCGCGCTGGGCGAACGGCCGCGTAGATCTCAGGGTGGGGTCGACTGGGGGAAGGGGGTATTTACAGCTTACTGCAGAGGGTCCCATGGGGACCAGAGGCCAAAGAATTTGGGTGAGAAGGAGTTGGCTCCCATCACGGGAGCTGTGTGGTCCCAGTTTTTCAACTGCGCGCGTCTAGAGAACCAGCTATGCATAATCCAGTGTAGAGAATCACAAGTGGCTCTAGCGCCGCCTGACCTTCCGCGTCTCTCCCGCTTCTCCCAGACCCAAAGAGGAACTCGGGCACCTCAGCTCCCGATGCTCCCGGAAAACAAAATAACAAACCAGAAAACGCGGCCCCTCTGCCTCCTAGTCGCCAGGACCCGGTGGAAACGTCGGGAGAAGCGCGGCAAGGCGTCCGCCGGGCCGGGACGCCGCTCCGAGGCGCTCCGCAGCCTCCCGAAACACTGGCTCCATCCCCGCCCAGAGCAGCCCGCGCCCGCCGCCGCCGCAGCCGGGTTTGTCCTTGCGGTGGCCTCGCCAGCCCAGGGCCACCGCACAGTCCCCGGCCGGGCTTTCGGCCTCCGGTTGCACTCAAAGGGCACCTGGGGATCTTCGGGGACCCGAAAGCGGAGGGTGCGGGCTGGGGCAAGGCTTGGGCCAGGAGGAGTGGCAGCGTGCGTCCTCCCTTCTCTCACCCTTCATCCGCCAGGGCTCTGAGCTAAATCGTAGTCACCCATAAAGGGCCGCCAGGTCCGAGGGACGGGACCCTGTCCTAATCAGGCTGTAGGGCTGAAGGCGGGAGTGCAAGTCGCCTCTTGTCCAGGGCTGCGGCAAGGGGTCGAGGGTAGGGGTTGAAAGCGACAGTCTCGGAAGCCTGAAGCCCGGGCTGTCCGTGTGGCTAGCAGCGGCTGTCACGGAAAGTCCCTGGAATCCCCGAGGGACTCCGGGGAACATCCTCCGGGGCCCAGAAGGTGGAAGCGGAAAACTCTCTGTGGGTGGGGGTGGGCCTCGGAGCTCGTGACCGGGAAAGCGAGGGCCAGTCCACGCCGTGACCTGTGAGGCTGTCCTGTGCGGGCCTCCGAGCCACCGGCCACAAGCAGCTGCCGCCTCTGCCCCACCTCCACCGGGCCCGTGCACCCCCGCGGCTCGTAGTCCCTGCGGGAGCCAGGCCTGGCCCAAGGTGCCAACTGACCTGAATGGTCTGTCTGTTGTAGACTTTTACCACGTGGAAGTTAAAACTGTAGATCCCTTTGCGCGGGGCGATGAAAGTGCTGCGTTCGGAATCAAAGTTGTTGCCGATGTTCACTAGCACCTATGAGGAGACGCGAGCGAAGGGCGGAGACCCGAGTCAGTCCGGCCGCGTCCCCGCGCGCGCAGCCTGTGCAGACCTCGGACCTCGGTCTCCGCCGCAGCTTCCCCGCACCCGAGAGCCAGTGTGCACCCCAGGGCAGCGCTCACCTGGTCGAAGTAGATGATCATGGTGCGGTTACTCATTTCGGACGGCTCGTGGTTGGTGCTCCGGATGGCAGAGAACGCCACCTTGGCACTGCCGGAGCGCACGGAGATGCCCAGGGCTGTGCCCGTGGGGTCGGACGTGGGGTTGGAGTCGCACACCACCAGGCACTTGCCCTCCAGCACGATGGGCTCCGTCTCATTCTGAGCGCGGGCCGGGCCTGCCAGCCACGCAGCGCCCAGCAGCAGCAGCTCCAAGACGCCCCGCATCGCGCCGCCGGCGCCCACCCCGCCCCCCGCCCCGGGGGCTGCCCGCGCCAGCCGCTCCCCGCCCCAGCCCCTCTCCGAAGCCCCCTCCTCGGCTCGGGGCGCAGCTCCGCCGACGCCGCCTGATCACTCCTGAGGTCCCTCGCGCTCCGGGACGAGCGTCCCCGCGGGATGCTCCCGGAGCCCCGCCCGGGCCTCAGGGGTGCCGCGGCTGCCCAGCCGCACTTAGATGCATAGCCGCCGCTGCCGTCGCCTCCTGCCCGCACCCGCCGCCGCCGCCGCCGCCGCTCTGAATTATTGATGCAGCGGAAGCTGCAGCCGGAGCGGGGCGGAGAGCGCGCGCCGCGCACAAAGGCGCGGACAGCGGCCTGGCCCCGCCCCCGCCTCCAAGGTCCTCCTCCCTGCCCCAGCCACGCCTCCTCCCCGCCTAGGCCACGCCTCCCAGCCAATCCTGGCGCGCCGCGCTCCCCGCCGGGCCAATAGCGGCGCTGTCCGCGCGCTGCCACCTGACCCTGGGCGCCGTTGTTATTAGGCGCAGCGAGGCTGGCGGCGCGCGGCAGCAGGGTTGGGCTCTGGCCGAGAGTCTACGGAGGGAGAGAGGGCAGGGAGCGCGCCCGCGCGTGCGCGTGCTCTCGCACCGGACTGTCAGCGGCGGCGGCCGTTCGTTCGCCGCCTCGCATCTCGAGTCCCGGCCCCGCTCAGCACCCTCGGCCCTTCCTGCGCGCCGCCTGCGTCGGCCCTCAGGTAGGCGGCGGCGCGCGCCAGCGTCGCGAACAGAATCGCAGAGGGCCGAGCGGCGCGCACGTGAGAGCGCGGGGTGGAAGGGGAGCGCCCCCAAGCGGGCGCAGGGAGCGGGGCAGCCGCGCGGGCGAGCGCGTGCTGGGGCGGCTACGGGGCGCGCACGAGGCGGGGCCGCGCCAGGGCTCGGGTGGCGCGTGTGGCTCCGTGGGGACCGGGCCAGCTCAGACCCGAGCTGCTGTCTCGGGTGTTCGCGGTCCTCTCCCCAGTCGAGGACGAAGTCGGGCCTCTGGCCCTGCTCCGCCTGTCGAGCCTCCTGCTCTGCCTGCTCCGGGGAGTCTGATGATCCTTCAGTCAATCATTCACTCATTCACTCCGGGTTGATCATAAAAAGGGCCCAGCCCTGGGCTGGTTGCTAAAGATGTGGCGGTGGGCAAAGGGGACAGGCCCCTTACAGACCACCGTCTGCAGCGGTAACCAGTTACAAGGGTGTCGCATTTAGGTTCATTTACTTACCACTGCTTTTTTTCTTTTGCCCTTGAAATATTTTGCGTCTGTACTTTTTACGTGCTTTGAGCCTTTTCTGAGGGCTTTATATCCAAGAGTTCCTGTACATCATTGCTCCGAATGTAGCCCCCAAATGCTGTGATTTATGGGCGATCTTTGCTGAGTAATCTGGACCCTAAGTGAATTGTCCCACTTGTAGAATTAAAACCACACACGCGCACACTTATTTACAAATGTGAAAGTAAAAACACAATGAGAATTGATTGAGAGATTGAAAGATGAACAAGGCCGAGGGGTCTATCGGGATCAAATGCAAAGCGAGGCACTGGCTCCGGACCTCGGCAGACAGAGGCGGGCTAAGATGCTGTCTGCTGGGCTCCGGGGGCTCTGGTCACTGTCGCGCGACACTGAGGCTGTAGCGGGCGTGCGGCAGGTGGGACCCCGCGCGGACCTGGCGGTAAGGAGCAGTGCGGCGGGGCTGCTCCGGACTGCCATCCCTTTGCTCCTCTACGGGCTGAAATGGGGCTCACGGGCTGAAATGGGGCTCACAGGGCAGGCTCTCAGGCCCCTAGGGTATGCTCTGACGAGGAGCTGGTCGACCCCTCCTTCGTTCTGAGGCCTACTGGGTCACTGAGTGGGCAGGAGAAAGGAAGGGGGAAGCGCCAAGGAGGCAGCGGTTTTACTTTAAATGAAAAGCACAAGAACATATTTTCCCACCTTCTGTCTTTTTGAGACATCACCAGAAAGCACTGCCAGTTGTGAATACATCTAATGTGAGAGCATGAACTGATTTAGACGTGAGAGCAGAATAATGAACCTACATCCAGTGCAGCCGCCGGGAGTGGCAGTTTTCCCCATGGAAGGCCCCTGGAAAAACACCCTTGTCTTAGATCTAACCTTATACTATGTATACCGAGTGCAAATGTTTACCTAGTGCCAGCCGTGTCTGCCCGTTTGCAACCAAGAACAAACCTGGAAGCCGTTTCCTTGGAGCACACAGCTCCAAGGGTTGAGATCACCTCTGGGGAGGGGGTTGCCTCCTGATCCTCTAGAGATGGTAAAGTGATGCCCAGCCTTGACCTGCCGTCTGTATGCCATCTTGTATCTCCATCTGAGCCTTTTTCCAAGCCAGACCTGTCATCCTATGGGCCTGTTGGAGCTTTCTGCCTTTACATCTTCAAGGTGTAATTAACCCTCCAGATCCTTGTTTTCCTATCCCAGTGACAATGGCTGTGGCCACCTAGATGTGCTGTCAAAGGACTCCACACCTAACCTGACTCTATCTCCAGGTCCTATTGTTTGAGCCATTCTCTTAAAGCTGGTAGGGGCTCCTATCTCCACCTGGCAACTTGCAACAGCTTCCTGATGTATCATCCGGGGATTAGTGAAGGATCACCTGTCTGCTACTGTTTATTCTTTCATTTGATAAATAGCTACCAAAGCCTTGAAATGAGTAACCTCCTCTTTTCTCCCGTGTAAGTGAGATTTCAAATCTATCACCTCCATTTCTCCATTCCGTTTTCATTTAGTGTGTATTCAAAAATAATGAAAAATAATTTAATATTGGTAGTCCCAAATTGTGAGAACTAAAAGAGATTATGTTCATGAAAAGGAAAAGCCATTAGAAACTTAAAAAGCAGTCATGTTTATTTTTAGGCTTATTATGCTTTGGAGTCAGAATCCTTTTAGCTGCAAGTGACAACTCCAATTCGAACTGGCTTAAGGATTTTATTTGGTTGATGCAAAAAGCCTTGGGTAGGTCTTGCCATGTCAGGCATGGTTGGCCCTATCTGTCCAGGTTACCAGGGTCTCTTTCCAATACTGGCTTCATTTTCAGACAAGCTGTTTCTGTGTGCTAGGCCTTTACAGGTACTACTGAGTCCTAGCAAGAAAAATAAAGTACTTTTTAATTTTTTATATTTAGTCGATATTGGCAGCAGGAAGTTCCAGAGCCATTCTTACAGGGGCAGTTGTAGTCACTTACCACTCTGGAGGTAAAAAATGGATGGTTTGGATGACTAACCTAGGGTCTAGTTGCCATTCTTTGAGAGAGGGGATCTGGTGTGAGCTGCACGTGGTCAGGAATAAAGGGACTCTGCTTAGAAAATCAAGGGATGCTGGGCCAGGGATATAGCTCAGTGGTTCTGATGCTTGTCTTGCAAGCGCAAGGACCCGGGTTCAATCCCCAGTAACCACATATAATACTGGGCGTGGAGATTCACACCCAGCAGCAACCAGAACCACATATCACAGTGCCGGGCGTGGTGGCTCACGCCTGTAATCCCAGCACTTGGGAGGCAGAGGCAGGAGGATTGCTGTAATGTGAGTTTGAGGCTGAGCTCAGGGCCAGCCTGAACCACAAAGTGAGACCTTGTCTCAAAAAACCTAAAAAAAAAAAAAAAAGAAAAGAAAATCAAGGGATGGTGAGCGGAGAAACCACGAGGTCTAGCTCAGTCCTTCTTATAGGTTTAACTGCAGTACACTGCACACAGTACCAATAAAGATTTCAATTTAAAAAAAAATAGTGACAAGAATGACAGAAAAAGAGAAACAATAGATACATGTGTGGTTGGAATCTTCAAGACCTCAGATAACAGGAAGTCAGATCTTTCAAATGTGATGTCACTTGAGGTTAGCTGTGAAGTCCAGGTGCCCCTGAAATGCGGGGGCCAGAGAAGTCTAAATCAGGGATAATGACATTTTATTCTAAAAGATTCTTTCCCAGTATTCTGTGGGAAATATTTTTTTACCATTTTGTTCTTTAGGTTCTTAGGAAGATGAAATTTCTAGCTCTTCTGGACATAAAATTCCTCATTAATCATTGATTAATGAAAATTTGAGAGAGTCTAAAAAATAAATAGTTTGGGAGATGTGTTGACTCAAGGCTTTTCAGGTATTGAAATACTGACAAAATATTAACCAGCTGCTTCTCTGAAGCTTTTAAAGTAACAAAGATTTAGGGAATTACAAGACTGCAAATAATGAATTTATATCTTTGCTATTATGTTTTACTTTTGGCTTTAAATACAGCATAACATTTCAGTGAAGGTAAAGGTTTATTTCCTCTTCCCATGCTCTGAATTTCCCACCACAGTGGATTCTGAGAAATGAATGTAGCTGCACTGTCACGGATGCTACATTCACGGCTGCCCACTCCCCCCACCCCACACCCCAGGAAGGAACAGCAGCCTGCGTGGGAATGAGAGAGCACTTTCAGCAAAAGGGAGAGATTTTCTCACAGGATGTGAAACAAACTCATCCTTTTATTAAATCAAAATGGATTTGCTACTGTTTATACACATCAAACAGGCTTTTCTCTCTTTCGTCTTATTCAAAGGCCCAGACAGTGCCGTTCTCTAGGGCTTGGTTCATTTGCTCTTAAAGCAGAAGAGACAGTCCACTTTGTTCTGGCGATTGTTAAATTTAGGATATCAAGTGTCAAAGTCATTTCAGGTTAATGCCTAAAGCTATACTATAAAATACAGGAATGACTCTGATCAGAAAAAGTGTGAAATACAGTAAAACCCAAACCTTTACCTTACTGGGTGTGTCTTTTTTTGCCTATTCAGATTCATGTTAAGTGCCACATTTCTGCAGTTTAAAATTTAAAAGTCATGTTTAAAAATTAACCTTATAATTGAACATTTTTATTAATGCAGGGAAAGGCAGGATTACATTTTAATGAAGGCCAGGTTTGTGGTAACATTTAGATTCTTTTTTTTTTAAAAATTACTTTTTATCTTTAAAGAATCAAAGAGCATACTTAAAATGTATTTGGTTCTCATGTTAATATCAAATGATGTATTTTCTTAGTCTATGTCAGAAGGAGATACTGTCTATCTTCTCAGTTAAAAGACACTGACACCATTTTCAAAATGATGCCTTGAACCTGTGGTGGTGTGTGTAGGTAGGAATTTTGTACAAAGCTGTTATTTAAGAAGGAGGCATTAATGTCAAGGGGAAAAAAGTATATGTCTACAGAACTGCATGTGAGAGAAAAACAGGTAACGTCAAATACTAGTGTTAATTTTTCCAAGAAGTAATTATCTATGTGCTGTTTAGGATGGCTGGCTGTAGGACCAAACTGCGGTTTAGTCAGTTCGCCAAACATTTATGGGTGCCAGAGAATGCAAGACCCCAGCCTTCATGGTTAGACGTAGCAGGCCATGCGTAATTACAGAACCTCCACTTACACCTCTTGCTTTTCCTTCTACTAAGAAGGCTTCTTGAAAGCGTTATCTTTGATGATTTGTATTTGTTTACATTTATATTTTCAGAAGATAGACAAAATATAAACATACATATAAAATTAATATGGTGCATTCAAATAACTCAGGTACCTAATGCAAATGTATTTGACATTTATTAGAGAAATGCTAGGTGTTATCATTTGTGGGTGCCTGGATTAACATTTAGGGAAAGTTATCACCAATTCTAATGGGACCTTCAGTGAAATTTCCTGCATGTCATAGTCATTGATGATTGTATAAAGACTTCCTACAGTTCAGAAATTTCTTCAAATGGCATCTTAGAGAAAACTCTGCTATGGTGGGGGTGGGGAGGGTGTTGCACAGTGGACATACAAATCACTGGAAGGACAATGAGAGAAAAGAATTTAAATAGAGCTTAAAAACAGGAAAACACAGAAAAATAAGGGTTGGGAAGTTGTCATTTTAAAAATTCTTTTAAGGAGAAAAAAATTCCCAAATGATTTTTTCTAGTAGATATTCAGAAACTGTTAGAGAAGCTTGCATAGCCTCTGCACGCACATCAGGCCTCAGTGACAGACAAATAGCACACTCCTAACCACTGAGCCGTTCCACCCTCCTTTTTTGCCCCCGCCCTGACTCCCAGTTGGGTCTGGCCAAGGTAACATAGCAGCAGGAGCTCAGCCATAGGAAGAGAAAAGTTAGGGAGTTTCATCTGGTCTGTCCCTGTTTCAGCCAGCTGCTGTGAAAAACTGGCCCCCGATGGTTCCTCGCCCTGTTGGTATTCTGGCTCCTGTCCAGCAGCCCTGCTGCTCCTGAACCCTGTGGACACTCCAGCAACACTCGTTCCTCCCTTTCTGCCTTCTGCCTGGGAGAGGGAGGTTTCTAGCCTGTGGCTTCTCAGCATTTCATGTTGTGCCCTCTGAGCCTGCCAACAATTTTTCTTTCAAATCTATCCATTTCAACTGAGTTTAATTCGGTTTCCTATTGGGAGCTCACAGATACAATGTCTTAGTAGTATATCTTACCTCATCTTCAGAACCAGTATATTTGATACATTTTACCTTTACCTTTTACACAACATTGATTAGTTGTGTCATAGAAAAAAGTCACTATGAATTAAACCTTCATTTATTACCAGTTTGGATGATCATAAGACATCACCAAAGTTTTATACTTCATGCAAATCTACCATAAATTTTAAGAACTAATTACAGAAAAATGTAAGCTTATATATACAGTTTTAAGAATATTAAAGTTAAAATATTAGAAATATTATTAAAGTACTTAATTTCCAAATGCATTTCATCCTAAACTCTTGCAGCACAAAATGTATTAATATACTGATAAATACATATTATTTTGTGAATTCATAAATCTATTTTTAGTATTTAAAATATAAAAACCTTAACAGAATGAATTTTGTTATTGGGAAGGTGAGACAACTCCCTCTAGCCAATGTTTT